>BQNB010027511.1:0-17181 GCA_026074375.1 Tanacetum coccineum
CTCCCACGAAGCGCTTGTTTAAGGTCACTTAGCTTAACCCGATCCTCGAATTCATTAGTCTTTGGGGAAGGTTTGGAGATCTGGGACAACCATGGTTGGTTTGTCCCCTCCAAAGTAATGCTTAAGTCTATGACTGTTCACCTTGAAATTTGGCCCGTCGGTTTGAGATAACTCAACGGTGCCATAAGGGAAAACTTAGGTAACGGTGAACGGTCCGGTCCAACGGGTTTTAAGTTAACCCGAGAAAATATTCAATCGAGAATTAAAAAGAAGGACTCGGTCACCAACGTTGAAAATGCCGTTCTTGATTTTGGAGTTGTGGATCTTCTTTGTCTTCTCTTTGTAGATCAAAAAGTTTTCGTAGGCTTGATCACGAAGTTCATTTAATTCATTGAGTTGAACTTTCCGGTGATCACCCACGGTCGAAAGGTCAAAATTTGCATGCTTCAAGGCCCAATAGGCTTTGTACTCGAGCTCGATCGGTAGATGACATGCCTTTCCGTACACGAGCTTGTAAGGAGTACACCCGATGGGTGTTTTGAAACCTATACGGAATGCCCAAAGTGCGTTATCTAATTTATCTAACCAAGAGGCACGGTTCTCGCCTACGGTCCTTTCTAAGATTCTTTTTAAACCACGGTTTGAGACTTCCACTTGCCCACTTGTTTGGGGGTGATACGCGGTAGCAAGACGGTGAGTGACACTATACTTAAGCATGACCTTTGCGAATTGGTCATTGCAAACGTGCGTATCGCGATCACTAATGATAGCGCGGGGAGTTCTAAACCGAGCAAAGAGAGATTTTAAAATTTTTACAACAACTCGGGCATCGTTGGTGGGGAGCGCTTTTGCTTCAACCTATTTAGACAAGTAATCGACGGCCACGAGTATGTACTTGTTCCCTCGTGAAGACGGGAACGGTCCCATAAAATTGATACCTCAAATGTCGAAAATCTCGCAAACTTGGATGGCATTTTGTGGCATTTCATCACGTTGCAAATTTTTGCCTTGACGTTGACAAGCGTCACGTCGGGTGACCAAGTCATGGGCATCTCGGTAAATTGTGGGCCAATAAAAACCGGAGTCAAACACCTTTTTGGTGGTGTAGTTCGGGCCATGATGTCCCTCGGTGGATCCATTGTGGCAAGCCTTAAGAATATCAATGGCTTCTTGGCCGTGAACACACCGCCGTAAGACTTGATCCGCACAGATTTTGAACAAATAGGGGTCGTCCCAAAAGTAATGCTTCATGTCTTTGAAGAATTTTTTCTTTTGTTGGGACGACATCCATTTCAAAACAAAGTTCCCCGCATGGTAATTAGAAAAATCGGTAAACCATGGGGTACTAGAATCACCACAAAAAGATACCATAATAAGTGTTTCGAGAGGAAACGTTTCATTTTTTTCCTTTTTATCGAGCACACTTTGGTGAGATTTCTCTAATCGGGACAAATGGTCGGCGGCGAGGTTCTCGACTCCTTTTTTATCACGGATGATGATATCAAATTCTTGAAGGAGGAGAACCCACCGGAGCAATCTCGGCTTTGCATCTTGTTTTCAAAAAGATATTTTAGTGCCAAATGATCTGTATACACTATGCTTTTTGACAAGACTATATAGGACCGGAATTTCTCGAAAGCATACACCACGGCAAGTAATTCTTTCTCCGTCGTGGTGTAATGAGCTTGAGCATCGGTCATAGTTTTGCTTGAATAGTGTATAGGCTGAAAATGTTTTGTTTTTCGTTGCCCCAAGACTACACCTATTGCAAAATCACTCGCGTCACACATGAGCTCAAAAGGTAGGTCCTAATCTGGGGCAACTAATATTGGTGCTTCAGTTAATTTTTTCTTAAGTGTTTGAAAAGTTTCAATACACTTGATGTGTGCTAAAACACACATCGTTTATACCCCATAAAACACTATTAATTAGACTAAAAATGCTAAAATATGGATAATTATCTTGCAAATATGTTTGTTTGGTATTTTTATGTCTTGCAGGTAAAAATGATTGAAAACAGAGCAAAAATAGGTATTTACGGTTTCGTCGCGATAAAGAGTGCTTATCATTCAAAATCAAGACATAGATGTGAAAAGCCCTCGAGCATGCCATTGGAAAGAGCACGAAAATCCGAGTCCAACGATGCCTTCATCTTTTATTGGGCCGACCCGACACTATTTATATGGGTCGAACCGACCCATACTTATTTAATGCAAATTTCAGCCCAAGACCAAGTGGTAATTACTCGGCCCAGATACTGTTAAACTACTCGGCCCATATGAGAGAAAAGAAGTCAAGGCCCAATTAACAAATTGAAACAAAGTATTCTCTGCTGTTGTTTTATGCATGATTAAAAAAAGAAGAGTAAGCAACGAATGGTCACGTGGGTTCTTATTAAATCACCTCACCTCACGTGCAGTCCCACTATCTAATTTCATGTCCAATCAAAGGTCGACACGTGGCACTTTCTATGTCCTTTCATTTTATAACTGAAGCAAAGGAATTCGAGTAAATGTGTGGGTAATAATTTGAGACGCGTTTTATTAACGCTGGCAAGGGACACGTGTAATTGCTCCATTGGCAGATCAAAAATTCCATTCGACGTGTACGAGGTGACGAAATTCAATGCCAATCATTGGCTGTTGGTGGAAGCTTCTTGGAAATTACATGCACACGCTCCTCCATTCCAAATGACAAAAATATCCCCAGATCTGGATCTCTCATTGGCTGGCCGTTGGAAAGGACGATTTTACCCCCAACCCCACTTGGCTATAAAAGCACACGCATCAGCAACATTTGAGAGTGTTAGATTTAGTTTATTTTCAATATAGTGTAAGAGTGGTGTATCTTATTTTTATGTCATTTAGCTTATTAGTTTGCTTATTGTAAAAGCTTTTATAGCTTATTTAGCTTATTGTAATCAAGATTTTGAGCTTATTAATGAAGATGTTTAAGGTTGGTTTTTATTTAATGCTTATTATTTTTTAATGCTTATTTTCTTTTTATGCTTATTCTTCTACTCTTTCTCTCCTTTTGCTTATTTCCAAATAAGCTCATGCTTATAGCTTATTTTTGGATCCGATATCTTAAGCTTATATTCTAATAAGCTTCTTTAATAGCTTATTTAGACTAGCTTATTTTATATTGTTTTTGATTTAGAGCTTTTCGAGTGAGCTTATTTTAGCTTATTTTCGATTGCTTATTTTTCTAGCTTATTGTTTTTAGATATAATCCTTAAATATACCCGTCTCTTGTTAACTTGATTGAACACCTTGGTTTTGGGTAGATTAGATCTAAAAATAATAGATCTTGTCTTTTTAGCTTATTTTCTAGCATAAAGTTTGTTGCTTTTAGCTTATTTAATTGAATCTAAGCTTATAGATCTAAATAAGCTTTTGCTTATTTCATCTTCTAATCTCTTTTCTTTTCTTTTCTTATTCAAAAGTGCTTATTGTTTGATTAAGCTCGATTCGAATGCTAAAAAGGGTGTCATGAGTCTCCTACTCGACTTATTCATTCAGTCTTGAGCACCTTTATGTTCGAGAGCTTATTATTTAGCTTATTTAGTCATAAAATTCTAAACTTTACTAGTTTTTCTTATAGCTTATTAAGCTAGGGCTTATTTCAAAGGGTACTTGTAGCTTATTTGAGAAGTGGCTTATTTATAAGCTTATATTATTCATCCTTTCTTCGAAAAAGCCTTGATAGTTTTTTAGCTTATTCTAGTTTTTATTTCAAAAGTAGTTTTTTTTATAAATAGATTTAATCTAGTTTTATTTTTACAAAATTTAGTTTTCAAAATAGCTTATTTTTTTCTAAAAAGGTTTTTCATCTTATTAGCTTATTTTGTCCTAACTTTTCATGTCTTATTTCTTATTCCATCATGAGTCTCCTACTCGACTTATTCATTAAGTCTTGAGCACCTTTATCTTCGAAAGCTTATTATTTAGCTTATTTAGTCATAAAGTTCTAAACTTTACTAGTTTTTCTTATAGCTTATTAAGCTAAGGCTTATTTCGAAGGGTACTTGTGGCTTATTTGAGAAGTGGCTTATTTATAAGCTTATATTCTTCATCCTTTCTTCGAAAAAGCCTTGATAGCTTTTTAGCTTATTCTAGTTTTTATTTCAAAAGTAGTTTTTTTTATATAGATTTAATCTAGTTTTTTTTTACAAAATTTAATTTTCAAAATAGCTTATTTTTTTCTAAAAAGGTTTTTCATCTTATTAGCTTATTTTGTCCTAACTTTTCATGTCTTATTTCTTATTCCATCTTTCTACATCTAAGGCCAGAGCTTAAGGGTCTTATAAGGTTGATAAATAGATAAAGTTTTAATCTTTATAGTTTTTATGAAAGTAATTAGTAGATAAAGTTGACACATTTATTTGCTAATTAGTAAAGTAGAGCTTGAAAGTGATAAACTTATTTGTTTATTAAGTTTGTAAGATTGGGTGGTTATCGTTTATTGGCGGCTCTTCAATTTGGTTTCATTTTCTATCCTTTTTCAATTAATTAGTGTAGATTTAATTTGTTTTTTTATAAAATGTTTGCTTATTTGATATTTGCCATGCGTAGTGAGTAGTTTAACTTGTGTTTGCTAAGTGTTTGGGTCCTTAAATGGTAGTGGAATGTGGTCTTTACGGGTATATTGGCGTTCATTTTTAAACTTTCGGTAGTCAATGCATACACGTCATCCTGTAACCAATCGAGTAAGTAGGAATTAACTCGTTTTCATCATTTTCAACAACGGTAAAGCCACCCTTTTTCGGTACACAATGCACGAGGCTTACCCAAGGACTGTCCGAGATAGGGTAAATTAATCCTGCATTAAGGAGTTTAAGAACCTCCTTTTTTATCACCTCGTGGATTTTAGGAATTGGGGTCCCTTAATCTTGTGAGTATAAAATTCCAGGTTAATACCCTTAATGTCGAAGAGTTTCCAAGCGATGGCTCGCTTGTGTGACTTCAAAACCAGTATGAGAGCGGCTTTTTCCTTGACACTCAAGTCTTTAGCAATTATGACGGGCAACTTGTCATCACCCTCCAAAAATGCGTATTCGATATGAGGAGGTAAGTCCTTGAGTTCGACCTCGGGAGGTTCATCAATTAAAGATTTATCATTTTTAGCTTCATAAACTTTAAGTTCTTTTTGAATTTGAGGCAAATAATTTCCTTGAGTGGCAGGGGGTAATGATGGATCATCATTAAGAAACGCTTCAAGAAGAAGAATGTCCCCCTCCGGGTCATAATAAGAGTGATCAACTTCCGGTAAAGTTGGATCATCTTCAAGAGCGAGGAAATCATTGACTTCCTCGAGAAGAAAATCACTATCCCCGAAGGGAGTGAGAGTCAGAGAAGAGGTAGAAACGATCGAGTCATAATAAGGAGTGGGATTACCACTTGCGATCACATCGGAGAAACCGAGAACTTCTTGAGAATACTCCTCACAAGCTAATTCAATGACGTCGATTCGGTTAACCAAATTATCATCATAATTAGAGGAGTATCTCGAAGTTTGATCAAGATTGAATGTAACGGCTTCTTTGCCAACTCGAAGAGTTAATTCTCCTTCGTAAACATCAATCAAGGCATGTCCGGTCTTTAAGAAGGATCTCCCGAGAATGAGGGGAACTCGAGGATCAGCATCAAAGTCTACGACTACAAAGTCGGTCGAGAATTGGAACTTTCCTACTTTTACGTCGACATCTTCGGTGATACCGATCGGTTGGGAGATTGAACGGTCCGCAAGGTCAAGAGTCATACAAGTAGGAGTGAGTACCGGAAGAGAAAGCTTTTTCCACACGGATAATGACATGAGATTAATGCTAGCGCCAAGATCGGCCAAGGCTAAGCACTCATCCATTCCCGGAAAATCACACGGGATGAGAAATTTGCCGGGGTCTCCAAGTTTTTCGGGTAACTTTTTGAGGAGGACCGCCGAGCAATGCTCATTTAAAGGCGTTCTAGCCATTTCACTTAATTTTTCTTTGTTTCCAATTAAAGCTTTAAGAGTCGAGGCAAATTTTGGCATAAGAATCAAAGCATCCGTGAAGCTAATTTCAAAACTCAAATCTTTAAAGATTTCGTAGAATTTCTCAATTTGGTCGTTAGCTTTTTCACGGCGCCTTTCATTATTACGTCTCGAAGGATACGGAATCGACGGTTTCGGGTTAGGCATCGGAGCACTAACGGGAGCAACAACGGGCTCGGAAACCGAAACACGAGATTGGACTTGAATAACCGGAGGCTGGATGGGTGCGGTACTATGTGGAAAAGTAGTCGGCACATCTTCCGTTGTCACCTCGATCTCTTGTTCCACTTCCTCCACCGGAGGAGGAATATTCGGTGGAATCGAGGGTCCATCATAGCCCTTACCACTTCGGGTGGTAATTGCTTTCAATTCACTCTTTGGGTTAGTAACGGTGTTACCCGGGAGAGTACCCGAACCCGAAGTAGAAGCGGTATTAGAGTTCACGAAATTGGTCAACAAGTTGGTCAAATTGGTCATTTGGTTTTGCATGTTTTGGTTTTGGTTTTGCATATTTTTCATAACCGCATCATTTGCTTTGATGTAGTTTTGAAAGTCCTCCTTTGACACACCTTGTGTTTGAGGAGCCGGAGCTTGGTGAGCCGGAGCTTGGTAAGCTGGGGGTTGATTAACCGGGGGTCGATAAATTGGGCCTTGGTTGTAATTATTCCCCCGGTTTTGATTGTAACGGTTTTGATTATTTCCTTGGTTTTGTTGAATGGGAGGAAAACCAGGAGGTCGAATTTGATTCGCAACCATCGGGGGACGGTAACCGGTATTTCCTTGGTTGTAGTTAACCGCGGCGGCTTGTGAAGCGTATTCTTGAATATTGTCACGATAAACGTTTCCATCGGTGGCAGGACAATTACGGTAAGAATGAGCACCACCGCAAGTTACACAACTTTCCTCGACCGCTTTTACGGTAGCGGGAGCTTGGGATTGGTTTTTCTTATCGAGAAGCAAGGCTTTCACCATATCTTTAATTTCGGCAACATCGGGAGAAATACCGGGGGTAGAAGAGCTCGTACCCACTTTGGAAACAATTGCTTTGCTTCGTGAATGACGAACTTTGGATTTTCTCTGGATGATTCTTAGGCAATCTCGAGGCATTTTATCCAAAATATTACCACCCGCGGCGGAGTTCAACGAATCTTGATCATTAGAGTTCAAGGCATTGTAGAATGTATCGAGTTAATGCAATTCCGAAAACCCATGATGAGGGCATGCCCGAAGAAGATCATTGAATCGGTCCCATGCCTCATAAAACGATTCATCAAATCTTTGTTGAAAATTTATGATTTCATTACGAAGATTTGTTGTCTTGGAGGGAGGGAAGAATTGGTTGATGAATTTCGAAACAAGATCATCCCAAGTAAGAATCGATCGAGGGGGTTCTTTTTCAAGCCAAATCCGGGCGGCCCCCTCGAGGGAAAATGGGAAAAGCATAAGCTTAACCGACATACTCGGGACGTTTGGGAACTTCATCGTAGAAGTGATCTTGTTGAAATATCGAATGTGAGCATGAGGATCTTCTTTATCAAGTATGAAAAATTGTTTATTTTGCACAAGAGTGAGCAAACCATGATTAAGCTTAAAGTTGTCTGCGGTGATCGCGGGAAAAACGATTGCATCCTCGTAACCGTCGGTGGGTGCTTGGCCTCGCACTACCTTTGTGCCATAGGACGATTATCGGCCATACGCTAATACGGGAGGAGCTAGTTATCATTTGGTTCCTCAAGTCATAAATGCGGTTCAAACAAAAGTATGTTGGGACTTGTTGTCTGTTGACGGTTACTGGGGATTGAGAAGAACAGTGTGCATGCACTAAAATATAAAATGGAAAAATTTTTTACTATTTTTTTTGGTATCTTCAACATTGAATCACAGAAGATTTTATTTTAATAACGGGACAATGAGATAAGACAACTTATTCCTAATAACAAACAAGCTTCTCGGTTTGGTTAGATTCTAAAATGAAAATCGCACAAGGAAGCGGGAGGAGGAGAGTAAGAGAAGCCGGCGAACACTAATTAAAAACATTTCTCCTTTAGGGTCGTAGTTCGTCAGGAACAACCCTCATTTTACCCCATCTTTCGAGTTTGTTTAATCTTTCTAAGGTGAATCGTACCTCGCAAAAGTGACACAAAAAGGTAAGTTTTAATCTTTGGTCGTGGAAACTTCATTTTTAATGATAATACTTCAGTTGAAGTATTATATTGATGATGTTTTTTTTTGGTTTTTATGGGACAATGTTTTTTATATTTTTGGTTTTTATTGTTTTATATATTTATATACTTATAAAATAGAGAAATGAAAAATATTTTTGTAATATTTTTATTTTTTTATAAAAATAAAAATATAAACTTCAAAAGGTTGGATCATTCTATAGCACAAATTGCTCATACGTTTATACGACTATCGCTTTATATCTGAATCAACCGGCAAACGGCGCCGAAAATTGATTATTGTAGTTATATATATATAACTTATACTAGCAACATTCCAACAAGTCACCTTGACCAAAGGTAAATAGTCAAAATATCTACAAAGGAAACATCAATATATATCCGGATGTATGGTGATTCCCAATTGTCGTTATCCCCATCAAGGAATGCAATAGAAAGTCAAAGGAAGTCGGTTTGATATTTGAGATGTTTGAATGTACAAAGTTTTTGATTGGATTTCTAATTCTACGGGAAAAATTTAATGCAATCTATATAAATAACTATTAAGGCCAACCAATTTAAACTAAAAACGCAAAACGGAATCCTAATTAAAAAAGCGAACTTAAAATCTTAAATTTATCAAAATTAAATCCTAAAATGATATTTTTAACTTTTATAGGTCCTAATTGACTAAAATGCTAGAACAAAGAAGACTAGACCAAAAACGAAAGTGATTTAAGCTTAAAAACACGAAAAACGTTAACGGGATTCAATCCCGTTCTTTAAAAATTCAAAATCTACAATTTTAACCCTACGAAATCAAATCTAATTTTCTACAAGTCCTTATTTACTATAAAAGAAAATTTATAAAAAAAAAAAGGAATTATATTTTTTGACTTTTATATTTTTTTTTTGAATTATAAAAAAACGATTTTTAAACTAATTAATTAAATATTAAAAATACTAATTTGAATTACAAAAATTCTGGAAAATAATCACAAAAAAAAGGGTCTCTTGTACTATTGCTAAATCTAGGAATCATAAGCGGCATGGTAATCACAGCTTATCAATATTAGTTTGTTTAAATTATCTAAATCTGCTTATAATGCTTTGAAAGGCGCCTAATCAGTCCCTTTAATACCCTAACACTTCTGTGGAATATAACGGGTAAATTAAAAAAACAGTACCAAGGGCGCACAGTGGTAGGTCGTGTGTGTTATAAGGGTTGAGGGTGTTGAGGGTCCAGGGTTCGAGCCCTCCTGCTCACCTTGGACTTCCACCTTCCCACTTTTTGGCTTTTTTTTTTTTAAAAAACTTTTTTTCACAGCTTATAAGTAGCTGTAATAACCTAAAACTTTTGTGAAAAACAACAGTTTTTTTAATAAACACAAATAAGCACTAAAATAAGCTGTCAAAGTTGCAGATTGCTTTAAAAACTAAAGCTAATCTAATTTGCCTTCTTTTTTTTAAATTAATAAGCCCACAGATAATGGAAAAAATAAGCTAAAACAAATGATAAGCTATACCTAATAAGCACTTGGGAACAAAAATAAGCAAAGAAAAATAAGCTAAACTAAGCTTAAAGGACAGGATTCTTTAAAAAGCTATAATACTTAAAGTTTTTAAGCTAAAATGCAAATAAGCTTAAATAAGCTCTAAACTAAAAGAAATAAGCCCTAATGGACTAAAACTAACCTATTTAGCAAGACCAAACCTAGAATAAGTAAAAACAATAAGCAAATAAGCTTAAACAAGCAAATGAGCTTTTTGGCCAATCCTGTTAACCAAACAGCCTAAGGGGACTTTTCTAGCTTAAAAATAAGCTAGCAAACAGATCCTTATGGCTTAGTGGCTTATACCACTAAAAAGCTTGGCCAAAAAGCTACTTAAATCAACAATTAGAAAATAGTTTGAAACACACATAAGCCTTTAAAAAGCTTAATGAAAAAGCTAGTTCACACAGACATAACACTTAGAAAAACGTTTTTCAATTTTTAAGTTTTTTTTAGCTTTTCTGTCTATCTAGCTTATCATTTGTGCTTATTTTTGTTCTTATGTGCTTTTTAGACATAGCTTATTGTCTGTTTTAGCTTATTTGTCATTTTTATTTGCTTATTCTCCTTAAAAAATACAAACAGTTAGTTTTTTTAGGACTTAGAGTATTTTAGCTTATTTTTGTCTTACTTAGCTTATTTCTGTGCTTATTTGAGGTTTATAAAAAAGGTTGCTTTGTAAAAAGTGCTTATTTTCAAGTTTTCTAAAAAGTTATAAAAAATGGCGAAAATAAAAACACTTGGGATAGTGGGAAGCCCCGGGTGAGCAAGGCTCGAACCCGGGACCTCTACCACCCTCACCAAGCGTTTTATCCCCCACACTCCCAACCATTGTGCTACAATAGCTCATCCGGTATTCCTTTGCAAAATCTATTCCTTATATACGTTTTAGCTCTTTAAGTATAATAAGCTGTTTTTGCTTATTACACAGCTTATTCGATAAGCTGTGTTTCCCAACTTATTTTTCTTAGATTCCTTATTGTTCAAGCTATTTTTCATAATTTTTTCAGAATTTTTATAAAACGTTTAGTACTTTTTATATTTAATTTTCTTTAAAATCGTTTTTAATTCATAAAAAATTATAAAAAAGTCAAAAAAATATAATTCTTTTTTAGAAAATTTTCTTTTATCATATAGTTCCTAGGAAAAATAGTTTTGCTTCTGTAGGGTTTAAATTGCAAAATTTCATTTTTTTAAAGAACGGGATTCATTCCCGTTCACGTTTTTCGTGTTTTTAAACTCAAATCAACTCCGTTTTCATTCTAGTTTTCTTTAATCTTACTTTCTAGTTAATTAGAGTCTATTAAAAGTGAAAAATTCATTTTAGGTTTATTTTTGGAAATTTAGGGTTTTTAGTCACCGTTTAGGGTTCCCGTTTTGCGTTTTTAGTTAAAGTTTAATTTCTCGTTATTAAAGTTAGGTTTAATTGTCCTTTAATTTGCTCACTTTTAGGATTTTTAGAAAACAAATCATCTTTGAACCAATTCAAATCATTGTCCAAACAACAAACGTGGTCTCAATTTCATAAATCTTTGGGAAAACGACCCGGTAATCACTTACCGGTAAAAACGTGTGGTATTTTTGTAAGATTTTTGCTCTAAATCTTTGTCCTCAAGGATTTTTAGTAATTTTCTTTATACTTATATATTATACGTATATTATATATTGATTTTCAACGATCAATGAACATCTAGACACAAGGTTGGGAGAAACCAGAGAAGAATTCATGAACTTACTTTCAGAGTCTCTCACGGCAAGAATCAAAGAGCAAGTAAAAGATCAGCTGCCTCAGATTCTGCCCAAGGAAGTGTTTAACTTCGCTCCACCTGTGATCGAAAGGTTGATTAAAGAATCACATGATGAAGTTACTGTGAGTCCCTTGTTGAATAGATCTCTGCAGCCTATTAAGGATGATAGCCAAGATGTATAAATACAGTTGACTATGTAGAAACACTGACTATGAATACTATGTGTTAATGCGGAATCTTAACACAAGTACTAAGAAGAACAATGAAAAACTAAATAATAATTTCTATTAATCTGCTTTGAGTGATTACAGATTACTAACTATGAGATATGATTTTGTATGAGATATATTGATCTCGTATCTCTAACTATGCCAAGAGGGATCCTTTTATAGACCAAGGATAAACCCTAACAGGCTTACAAAACGCGTACATATCTTTTCCTAAAATATCTCATACATATCTCTTAAACGGTACTAACTAATTTCTACTATCGGTACTAACTAACTGATCAGTACTTAACATTTTGTACTGTCAGTACTAACTATAACTATCAGTACTAACTATTAATACTGTCGGTACTAAGTTAGGAAAACGTAATTCCCAACAGTTACTCTAGCAAAGGTGTCTTCTCAACCACAATCTACTTATGAGGCTGCTTCTACACTTACTGAATTTGAGTTAAAAAGGATTCTTCTCGACAAGATGGAGAAAAGTGAGTAATATCTGACGGCTCCTGAACACCGAGATTGCTATGATGGTTTGAAAAAATCTTACGCTCTCGACAAAGATTTCTTCTTCTCTTATGATGTGTATTCCTTGAAGCGAAACCGCAAAGACAAAGACAAAGATGAAGACCCTTCCGCTAGATCAGACCGAGGGTTAAAGAAGAGAAAGCTAAGAAAAGATGCAGAACCAGCCATTGAGCCAAAAATGAAAGATTCAACATCTGGCTCTTCCAAAGGCACCAAGTCTCAACTGAAATCTTCTGGAAAGTCTGTTCAATCAGAGGAACCAGTGTTCGAGGTTGAAGACTCAGACTTGCCACAAGATCAAGAAGGGAATCTGGGTGATAATGAAGATGAGCTAAGGAATGAGACTGTCTCTAGACGTGAATGGTTCAAGAAACCTACACCACCTCAAGAACCCACTGACCCTGGCTGAAATATTGGCAAGACTACTCAGGAAGGACCAACTCAAAATTAGTTGATGACTCTAGCAGCTTCTACTTCTACTGATAAATCGTTGAAGGACTTTGATGAATTGATAAGCACTCCAATAGACTTCTCTAGATACATCTTGAATGGGCTGAAAATTGAGAATTTAACTCAAGAAATCCTGCTAGGACCAGCATTCAGACTACTCAAAGGCACACGCTCTAATTATGCTAAATTAGAATACGACTTTGAAGAATGCTATAAGGCTCTTTCAGAAAAGCTTGATTGGGAACATCCTAAAGGCGGTGACTATCTATTTGATCTTTCCAAACCCCTTCCTTTGATCACGCGTGGAAAACATCAAAGAGTACCATTCGAATTCTTCATCAACAATTATCTCAAATATCTACAAGGAGGAATTTCGACTATGACATACACGACGTCTACTACCAAGACAAAGGCCGCTAAGTATGATCTACCAGGCATTGAAAACATGGTTCCAAACATATGGAGTCTTGTTAAAGTTGCTTATGATAGATATGCGTTATGGGGTATCTCACATTAGAGACAACAACGTAAGTCCTTCTATGCATATGCAAGAGGCATATAATCAAGAGGAGGTGTATATTCTACAAAACGTATTTTGGCAGTCACTCATGTCAAGGTTATGAGGACACATGGATACGGGTACTTAGAAGAGATTGTAGTAAGAAGAGTTGATAATGTATTATACAGATTCAAGGAAGGTGACTTTCCATGACTTCAGATCAATGATATCGAGGATATGTTAATTCTTGTGGTTCAGAATCGGCTCACAAATCTTTCAGGGGATGATGTTGCTGACTTCGCAATAGCCCTAAGAATGTTCACCAGAAGTCTGGTTATTCAGAAGCGAGTCGAGGATCTTCAACTTGGAGTTGAAAGTTATCAAAAGAAGATCAACATCACCAAGCCTGATACCACAAGACCAGATCTCAAAAAAAGGCACCCGTACACTCCATACAAAGACCCTCAAGGATTCATTTATGTCGACGACTACAAGAGGAACAGATTGATGCGCTCCGACGAACTGTACAAGTTCAGTGATGGCACGTTAACCAGGCTTCTTTCTTCGCTCGAAGACATAACCAAGAATATCGACATGGAGTACTTGCCGAAGAGAAGATGGAGCAATTTGGAAAAGAAAAGAGCTCATTTCATGATCAAGGACATCAACAAGCTGCTAAAGGAAAGGAGGATGATGAGGAGTTTGGAGAAATTCGTTGGTGGTAGACTCTACGGAACTGACCTCAGACTGCTGCAAAGAACAATATGACTTCGTCATATTGTGTTCATATCTCAAAGGTCATTTCGTATATCATAAACTTGTGAATTTGTATATAAGTAGTGTAGACTTATGGTGATAATAAGGTGTGCTCGAGTATAAAAATTTTCAAGAATTTCTTAGTAAATTCAAAAAATTTCCAAATTATTATACTTAGCACAGTCTTATATTCTCTCAAACTTGAGAGGGAGCATTAAAATGTTCCTAATAGTAAGTATGTAACATTTTGTCCCCTAACGTTTAATCAATTGATATCCAAAATATCAAGGGATTAACATTTTGGATAAGGGGAGAAAATGTGATTAAACTGAATCTTAATTGTATTGACATGTGATCGTATAAAATGGACTCAATGCACTCCAACACTTAGCATGTACTACGATTACGGTGCACATGTTAAGGGGGAGCTTTTAGTGATGATGAAAAACTCTCAAAGTGTAAATCTTTTGATATTTATATCAAACACTTTGATTGAACTTTTCAATGATTTTGGTTTTGATTGTGATGGAATACCCTAAAGACCGACCATGTACTTAAATTTATGGAGTTATAAGGTGGTTAGGCATAGGTATTCAAATCCCATGATCCAACCAGAACTGGAGGGATCTACCCAGGGATATCCACTAGATAGTGTAGAAGTCCTTAGGTATGATACAAAAGGAGAAAAAGTGAGAATCGGGAATAATGCCGACTGAGATGGAGCTAACACTGGAACAAACCCAACAATGTGTTAGTTATGAAGTCTCGGTAAGCAATAAAGGGGTTGAAGAATGAAAAAGAAATGTAAGGATAAAGGGTGAAAAGAAAGAAGCCCTACATACGCTTAGGCAGAAACCGAGTCAATACATAATCTGTCGAAAACACTAAGGTGTTGTCTGACATTGAAGACAGTCATAGACCCAGTGACGCATTACACTACCCTCCCTAGCCACTCAAGGTCTCTCAACAGACTCTTGTTTCATTTCTCACAGAGATTACACGCATTTCTATCAACTTTCTTACTCCGATTTAGTTGATATTGAAAAGGTGGCAGTCTGCTCCAGCCTCTGATCACTAAAAACAAAGTGTACTATTAAGTCTAGAGCCAAAAGAGATCATCCATAAATCTCATTAGGACACTTATCAAATCATGCTTGCTATGTTACACTATGTGAATAACAAGTTAACATATTAAGAGTCCTATGCATTATCCTTGTGATTTTTCCATAACATCCGAGTGATTTCATTCACAATGAAGATGGAAATCCTGCTTGAGCCAACATCAAACAAACTCATGGTAGGTGACTTGTGCGATTCTACATGAATCAAACTTGTGATAACTGGAAAGAAATGATGGTGCGATTCTATAAGAATCAAACTTGTTCCAGGTTATGAATTGACGATTGATGAATAATTTTGAAATGATTAACACTCTCGATGTGTCACAAAACCATTTTTGCAAGTGACACGTCGATTGATTTTCAAATCAATTTTTTATTTTCAATCGGTGAGATAGTAACTCGCTGGTTCACTCTTATCGTGATGTCTGCTTTGAGACGTTCCGATAATGAGAACATGCTGAGTTTGATGAATCTAATACTTATGTGTTAGAAAGATTCGATACTTCAGCTGGAAATCATGTCAAGGAGATTCTTCTTAAATTGAATCTACCTGATCACAGGTCGATCCTCACGGATTCGAAGGTTACTCCAACCAACCACGGGTGAATGACAAAGCCATATTCGTCCCCCCGCTTTATTGCTAACTGTTTTAATGCAGGATATTAAAGATGGAGGTGAAGGTACCTGATTCCAGCTGACTCACAAAGATTCATAGCCACATGCTCATACCCGACCGACTAATATAAAGACATCATGAAAGCTCAAGTACATGTTTCAAGGCTTCCGCTACTCTGATACCGTACGTCCTTCTTGAAGCGACAAAGTGTTAAAGTTAAAGAAATTCAAGAAAGATGCATTATTAAAGCTTTTCAAGATTATCAAATCAAGAAAGGTATGAGCATGTCGGTCCAGAAGTCACAAGTTCACGAGATGGCAAAGTTTACAAGATGGTGAAACAATATTATGCTTGGTTGATGATCTTAAGGTGTTCAAGATTACATTTAAGCCAAGATAAAGGAACAAGCTCACATCAAAAGTCAATGATCACTACATCAAATCACGAGTTAATGATTGAAGTTAATGACTACGAGCTCAAGACCAAAGTGAAAGCATAGTATGCTAAGTTTATTTTTTTGTAAATTGGAGTGACCTCCCTTAGGGGGAGATTGTTAAAAATACGAAAAAGTGTCGTTCACTACCAATATAATTAGTCATAGCTCATATTAAGTTGTTAAATTAAGTTAGAAAGCTAACCGGGCAAAAGGCCTACGGACAAGCCTACTTAGGGTCCATGGTCGGCCAAGTAAGGCATATATAAACCCTCTCCACGCATGGAGAGGGTGTTGGTTGTTTATTTGTCACATTTTCACTAAGCTAATATTATCATTTTACTTTATCTCTCTAAGTGTTTATCCAACCATCTCTTTCTCTCTCTAAAACTCTAAGTGAATCAATCCATACTTGTGTTAAGATATTCTACAGATTCACTATAGAACCATTAACATGAGTTGGTTTTTTGCTATTTAAGTGTAGCTTACCCAAATCATTTTCAAACATTAAACAACCTAACATACCCAACAACATCAAAAAAAAATGGCCTTCCCACGTCTACAAGAACTTACAGCAGCGCAAAACTCTAATAATTGGACTGACGCAATGTCAGTCTATATTGAAAGGAAGATAAATGATGATCTCCATTTTGCAGCTGGATTAAGTCTCATCTTTAGGAGGTCTTGTACAGTAGGGTCAACGAACACAGACTATTGATAGCCGAGCTTAATGTGTTTGGTGGTCAGTTAGCATTGCAATGTGCCGAGCTTTTTAGGCAGTTGTCCCAAACTAAAGTGCTTAAGATGTTGGAGATAAGGAAGTCGACTGCGTAAGTGCACATGCAAATGCATCAAAAGACTGACTTTCTTATAGTTATGAGGTTCTATTGATTAGATTGTCGATAGCTGGGTAATCTTTTGGTTTGTTTTGTATGCAGATACGGATGATCCTAGTTAGGTTGTATCTTTTATTTTATTACGTTCATGGGGACGATGAAGTTGGGACTTAGGTAGCGATTTTTATGGTTTTATTTAGACATGGATGATGGTGGGTTGTCTTT
>BQNB010027511.1:18755-56372 GCA_026074375.1 Tanacetum coccineum
ACAAAAGGAACTAGATCAAGCCTTAAAAGAAAGAGATGACTTCAAGGACAAACTTGAAAAATGGTCAAATGCTTCTGTTTTGGGCTGAAGCAGTCAATACTGCTTGCTATGTGCTTAATAGAGTTTTGGTGACTAAACCTCAAATGAAGACTCCTTCAACATCAGTTTCATGAGACCTTTTGGATGTCCTCTGACTATACTTAATACTCTAGATCATTTGGGTAAGTTTGATGGCAAGTCAGAAGAAGGCTATCTGTTGGGATACTCTACAAGCAGCAAAGGTTTTAGAGTCTATAACATATCTTATTTTGATAAAAAGATTTAACTGTGAACAAGCAGTACCTTATTCAAAGTACTGCTAGTTTAAAACAAACAGTACCTTGTTGAAGGTTGTTTTAGATTTGAGTGAGCAAAAAGGTTTAAGGCACAAATATTTGAAAATAAAACTGTTTTGGGGGATTGAGTGTTGGTTAACCACCACACAGCAAATGGTAATCAATTCACCATATCTCACAGATATAAGAATTGACTAGTCCAAATCAAACAGTTTTGGTAAAGACATCTCAAATCTGTTGATGGTTGACAATTTACCAAAAATTGTATGGTGATCAATACACCATGGTATTGCACTGAAGTATTGGCTACTCCAAAGCAAACGGCTTTTGGTAAAGAGAACTCAAATCCGTTGATAGCTTTAATAGTTTGCTCAAAACTATATGGTTCTCAACTCACCAATGTTTTATTACTGAGAGTTGGCTAGTCCTGAGCAAACGGCTACAGGTAAAGACTTATCAAATCCGTTTATGGTTGTAATGACTTACCAAAAGTCATATAGTATTCAACACACTATGATTAATGTTCTGAGTGTTGAAGTGGTTTTCAGTTCACCATGGATTATTACCTTTTCTAGGTACCAAAGAACTGACTAGCCCAAGAGTGAATGGCTACTTGGTAAAGGCTCATAAAAACCATTTATGTTGCTGATTGAAGAACAATCTGTTTGATGCAAAGACAAAGAAGTGTTAAAGAAGTGTTTATGACTAGAGATTTTCATTTCAAGATAGTCAAACAGATTGTATACAAGATATTACTTAGAAGATTATGTCTAGAAGATTAAAGACTTGTATTGATGCTGAACAAGGTGTCCAACCATCAAGAAACTTGAAGTCAAGCAAGTAGAATTCAAGTTAGGGGAGGATTGTTGGGACATACAAGACAAAAGGTCAAAGTACTGCTAAGTAGAAAGTCAAAGTACTGCCAGTTAAAGATCGAAGTACTGCCGTGGATAAAGGAATCTTAAAGGATTATTATTTAAACGGTTATGTTAGTAATTATCTTGTAACAGTTATTTTAATGGATTATTATTGATTAGTGTTTATGTCATACAAGGACTGTACACCTACTAGGGTTATCCTTATGTTTATAAAAGGATCTCTAGGAAGGTATTAGAAAAGAACACGAACAACAAAGCAACAATAGCAAAAAGCATTAGTTAGTGATATTAGAGATTAGTATTGTATTAGGGATCTGCAATTTAGGCAAATTCAAAAGAGTTATAATACAAAACGTTTGATTAAGCATTATGTGTTCTTCTTAGTACTGCCAACTAGATTCCGCATAGTTGACAGTATATCAGTGTTCTTTCAGTTCAAGCTTCTCCCTAATCATATCATCCATTTAAGAATCAATCATTTTTTCATGACTGCTTAAATCAATGTTAAGACGTTGTTCAAAAGTTTTTACTCATTCTTTATATCTCTCTAGCTTAGCGGTTACTGATTCATTATTCTGTTCCTTATTAGCCTTTTCCTAATTATTTACATGATTAATCATTTGTTCCGATATTTGTTCTATCACAGATAAGATCATTGAATCTTGTTATGCCTGTAAATTAGTATCTTGAACATTTGCCTGTTGTGTTTCTTGCAAATATTGAGAGTACAGAATGATATTGCTATCACTATGTATCTCATTATCTGTAACATCCACAACTGGTGATTGTTCAAAATCCTGAATTGCAAGTACACTTTGATTTTCCATATCATTAAGATAGGTTTCAAAATGAGATACCTTTAAGATGACGTCAGAACCATAGTTGGAAATATTGGCCATGAGAACCTCTTGTGCATTCGAGATATCATCATAGTCAGAATCATAAGTATCAAGATCCTCAATCTGAAAAGTAGCATTGTTTGGAATGATTGTCTAAAAAGCTTGACAATCTAGAACCCCTAGATCTGCAAGAAATGCGAGTTGCTCTTCATCCAAAGTTTATCAAGCGTCCTAAGCTTTAACTAACATTGCTTTCTCCTTATACCATGTTGCATTCCTTGGTTGCTTAGGCTGAGTGCATTGCCTGGCCATATGTCCTTTACCTTAATAGTTATATCATTTAACAACCCTTGTCAGTCCGCTTGCATTGTTTCCCCCAGAGCTAGTAGCAGTACTCTTATACCTAGTACCAGAATAACTTTGACCTTGTCTCTCCTGTACTTGTTGCACTGTGACTCTGCCATAGATGAAGTTCTAAGTTGATTATTGGTTGAGGGGAACCTTGAGGAAGCTACAGCTGTTAGAAAAACCATTACTTTGTTGAGACAAGCAATTGGATCATCTCCTGGAGAGAAAACAGGAACAGCAAAACCTGAGTCCATAAGAGGTGACTCAGTTATTGGTTGTGTAGAAACTTGAGGTGATTGATAAGCAATTTGAGGAACAGATGAGGTTTAATGATTCACTTGAGACTGATATTGATATGATGGTTGGACTGGTGAATGATTAAAATGAGGTTGTGATGGATAAGTTGATGAGTAATGTTGTGTGGGATGAATCGATCCATACTAAGATGGTGGAAACTGTTGTTGAATCTGAGGATTGTTGTATAAAGACTGATAAGTGTTAAAGTGAGGTGGTGTCATCTGCTAATTTGCTACAATTGCAAGTGGATCTTGATTGCGTTCACGTAGAAGACGGACTTCATTTGCATGGAGTTCGTGTTGTTTAAGATATGCATGAAGCTGATCAAAGTTGGTAGTATGTAAATCCTTCACGAGCTTGACATTAGTCACAAATTTGCTCCATTCTAGTAGAAGACTGTTTAAAAACTTTGGAATAACTTGAAATTGCTTGATTTTCATGTTGTAGATGTTCATATCATTAATCAGCTGAGTGAATCTCAAGTAATACTTGTGAAGTGCTTCCCCTTTATGTGAGTTAACTTATCAAATGCATCATATAACTTACACTCTCTCTCCTGCTTAGTCAAAGAGGTACCTTGCATTAGTAATTGAACTCTCTCCCATAAATCTTTAGCAACTTGGTGATGATTCACAAGTGAATAGATATCAGCTAGTAGACCTTGAAGAATGATATTGGTAGCTTTCATATAACAATCAGCTTGAATTTTCTCAGCAGCAAATAATTCAACATATTTTTTAGTTCTGGTCACTCCATTCTCTTCAATAGTAGGCCAAATGAGTGGACCATTTTCAATTGATTCAAGTATCATTCTTCTGTGCTCTCTATTTTGCATGTAGAGTTCCATTCAACTTTTCCAAGAATCATACAAGTCCTTGTCCAACATAGGTGGATGATTGTCAGCACCGGAGAGTATTATATACTCAGTAAGAGTATTCTTTTGTCCAAGTGGAATAACTGAATCCATGTTGATTTGATGTAGTTAGATTACTTATAGATCAAACGTTGATTGAAAGTAATTTTGTTGTTTAGTGAGTTGTCTTTAGAGTGTTTCAAGTCTTGAAACTACACGGGAATTTACAACTCTTGATAAAACCAAGAAGACAATTGAATGTTTCACAGGATTTTGCAAATCAAAGAGATAAACCATTTAATTTACTTTAGCAATTTTGAGTTTTGAATTGAGTTCAAGTGAATTAATTATCCTTTTGAAAGTTGTTAAATCTCCTTTCAAAGCAAGATTGTTAAATCGCCTTCTATAGGAAATTGTTAAATCGCCTTGCTAAGGAAACTGTTAAATCGCCTTGTCAATAGAAGTTGATAAATCGCCTTGCAAAAGAAAGTTGATAAATCTCCTTGCAAAAGAAAGTTGATAAATCGCCTTGCAAAGAACATTTGTTAATTCGCTTTCTATTGATACTGTTAAATCGGCTTGCACTATCAATTGCTAACTCGCCTTGCACTGTCAATTGCTAACTCGCCTTGCACTTTTAATTGCTAATTCGCCTTGTACTTTCAGGTGCTAATTCGCCTTGTACTTTCAATTGCTAACTCGCCTTGTACAAGAAAATTACTAACTCGCCTTCAACTGGTACGAAACTCAAATCTTTGAAAACATAAAAAGACTGACTTTTGATCGTTTTTTCCAAAAGTTTCTTGTACAACTAGTATTACTAAGCCTATAGGTACCTTAAAAATACAAACTTTATGGTTTTTAAACCAAAAATTTTGAAATCAAGATTTGTACTTTTTAAAGCTTTTCGAACACTAAAATGCACAAAAACATGATGTTTTCTTTGATTCAAAGCATGTACACCTATATCCAAGGATGCTAGATCAAAATTACCTATGTAAATTATCTTTTAGTGCAACAAGGAGCTTCAAAAACAAGAAAACAAAAGAAAAAATGGTACGGTTTGAAGGAAAAAAACGAAACAAATAAGAACAAACAAAAAAACTAAACCAATCACACTATGGCTCTTGATACCAATTGTAGAATATGCTAGTAATCTATAACACCAAATAACTATGAAGAAATTCTAGAGAGAGAAAGTGGATGGGAGGAAGGTTCTAGTAAGAGAAAGTAAGAAAGACAGAAAGATTAGATTATGTGTGAATGAACCAACTAACCAACACCCTCTCCATGTGTGGAGAGGGTATTTATACTTATACATGTAACCGACCATGGGCCTCTCAAAAGGATTCCATTGGGCCTTTAGCCCGATTAGCTTTCTATCTTAACCTTATGATTAATCTACGAGCTATGACTAACTATATTGGTAGTGACCGATACTTTTCGTGTTTCTAATAGGTTTTCAATTTATAGGGTCTGGAATTTGGTCGATACGGCGTATCAAAAGACTTGGATACGGCGTATCAGGGGTTTCTGAGAGTAGGGACCACGTTTGATATCTTCCAGAATATTTTATTACTTTATATTGAATATGGCGCATGGAGTTCCTTTGGATACGGCGTATTGAACTTTATTCCTTCGTGGTCTTTTATGAAGTGCAGACACAGATACGCCGTATCTTCCTTAATGGATACGGCGTATAGGATGTCAGAACAGTAATCTTCTTAATTCTTTGTTTAAGCTCCAGAATGTGTGCCTTTTTGCCAATCTTCACCAAGTACTCCATAATTACTGTAATTCTCAAATACAAACGATTAAGTAAAAATTCTTGCAATAATCATACAAAATAGGTTATTTACATGGGATAAATGATGCTATAAAGTGACGTTATTTGATGTCATCAACTATCAAGGCTCGTTTAGATGACCAAGCAGCTTTGGTGGCGGGTACGTTGGCTAGATTGGAAGCTAACAAGGTGCTTAATGATGGTGATGGCGGGGTAAAAGTGCTTAATTGGGTGCAGCAAGCGATTAATGTAGAAAGTACCTCTGATAATGATGCACGAGATCAAGCTAGTGAGTTAGAAGCGAAGGTGTTAGTGGATGGTAAACAAGATGAAGCGAAAGTGGTGAAAGTGATAGGTGTGACCGATGAGCAAAACAGCAACGAGCCAAACTTGTTGGAAGGTAATAGGGTAGATGAAAATAACAAAGGGGTTGATAAAAAGTCTAATACTCTGTTTATACCCTACATGTTCTTATTTCATGGTTGAAGCGTCTTAATGACAAGCACATAAAGAAGAAAAAGATAGAGGCTGCAATTCAAAGAAGATTATGGGATCCCAAAATTAAGAGTGCTTTTCAAGACAACACCTTGAGGGAAAGGTGGTTGTGAAGGAGTGGGGAATGATACGCCTGGACCCGAGCCCATTGCAGAACCTCGACCCAACCCACGAGGGTCACGTTATGTCGTACAATAACTATCTTTATTTTATTATGTTTGAGTCTTAATAAGAAAGTGGTTATCTTAGGCTAGTGTCGTTATCTTAGGAAAAGTCTTGTATTTGAATTTGATTGGTCTTGTATTTGACTTTAACTACATTCGGTGTAAATATATCAAACCATTCATGAAATCAATCAAGTTAAAGATCAATAATTCTCTCATTCTTCTCTCTATTTTCTTAAGGAAATCGCACACGCTAAAAGTTGTGTTACTATCCGATACAACCCCTAACAAGGTCGTATCAAAAATATTCTAATTGTACTTAAAAATCAGATTTAATAGATTCTTCTAGAAGAAAATATTTCTTAACATCAAAATGGAAATTTTTTCTAGATTTGAAAAGATATAGAAAGATTATTCCCATTTATGGTTAATCCTATTTGTCTAATTGATTAATATAACCAGTTGATTATTAATCATGTGTTTATTTGAAATCATTTGATTAGTAGTGGTTTATGCAAATGATTAAATTTGTATGCAAGAAAAAATATTTTCTTTGATCATTAACTACACTTTATAATGTCATATTCATACCATAAGTGATTTGACGTTGGCAAGTAAACTTACGACTAAATAACTTGTTTACGTAAACTTTTACGTAGTATAACATTATATTTGTTATTATCAAAACTTGAAGATCATTAAATATAAATATAGTTTTTTACGCAAATATTTGAATTAACAAAGTTCGATTGACTTTAGAGAGACAATAAAAAAATATAAGAGATTTTTGTAACTAAAATAAAGTTTGAATGACTTTAACAAAATTATATTGGAATTTGATTAAGGAATGTTATTTTCTAAATTTCACCCCATAAAAACTAGTGTTCGAGCATGGAGTACGGTTGGCTGTTGGCTTAAAGCCATAGCACCAGCCCAAGCTAAGGCGCCACTAATTATATCAGACCTCGCGCCAAACCCTCTCGCGCCACCACCACCAACCCACGTCGTGAGATTTTCCTCTTTTTTAATTATCAAGTGGGTATTGTGTTTTTGTGTGAGGTTTTATGTTTGTATTTATGTTTATGTGTTTGTATTGTGTTTGTTTTGTATTGTAATGAGAATTTTTTTTAAGTTGCAGTTTGGGTATGGCGCAAGGAGGAAGAAGACTGGTGAAATTTTTATATTTTAAAAAAAATCACTTTAAACCTTGTTATTATATAAGTTTACATTATTTGCCCATTTAGTGTTTTTTCTTGCACCGTTTGTTCCTATTTTGTTTACACCGTTAGTCTTTATTTAATTATATAAATGAAAAAATAAAAAAAATCTCACGGCACCATAGTTTCTGACACTAAACAAAAATGGAGTATTTTGATGTCATGTAATAAACTGGTGTCATGGGAAAAAGTGATAAGTGGTGAGGTTTCATCACTTTTACTAAGGCTATGCACTATCGTGACTACCAGCGACCTTCATTTTCCCTGCCACATTAGCTTTCTCTCTCCGGCGACCTACAAACGATTTTTTTACCACTATAAGGCGACCTAAACATACCCCACAAAAATACATTTTAAATAAATTAAAACACACACAACACACACACGACCTTGGTCGGTCAGACGACTACCATTCGCACCCTCTCTCCGGCGACCAACAACCCCGCTACAAGCCGACCGATGGTGACCGACGGTCGACCGACTCGGTCGACCCTCCATAGTGCATAGCCTAAGGGCTTGAAGCGGGACACCCACCGTACCCGATACTCTTAGAAGAAATTTTCGAAACAACAAATGTTGTTCATTCATTTTTATTATACTCTTAATATTAAACCTCAGGATTGCCATCCCAAGGCATGCCATAAATGCATTTGATCTGACCCGTGTTTTTAATTTTGTCCCGGGTTTTTTGAGTTTTGTTATTGACATGTAATTCTCCACTAATTTTATAACTAAACACGTAGCTAAACTCAAGTACACGCGTCTTTTTCCAATCAAACATATACAAAACCTTAGAAAAAACACACACACACACGCACAATTGAAGGCATCTCTGTGTTTTCTCTCTCGACTGAGACACATGAAAAACTCACCGAAAAATCATATAAAAAGTTTGACAAACTGAAGATTGAAGATCCCATTCAAGAAAGTTACAACTATAAATTTGTAAGTGTGAGATAAACAATAACCCTAATTTTTATTCAATAATTTACAAACTTCTATTTTTTTTTCTTTAAAATTTAGGGTTTTTTTATGGTTCTATGAGGTGCAATCTTGCAACTAAGTAAGGATTTGAGCTTAGATAGTGAATTGTATTGATATATATTAATACTTTTTTTAAAAAGGGCACGTAGCAAACAAGTCAGGTATGATGTTTTTATATATTCAATCTTAGTGGCTGTTTTTTTTATTTTTTTGTTATTGATTTTGACAGATTAGATATTCGACTTAAGATGAGGCAGATGCGATCGTGGTTTTTTTAGGGTTCTTACATATTGGGTTTTTGGTAATTTTTTTGTTTCTTTTTATTCAACCTTTTTATTTTTTTATTCACATTATGATACATGAACAAAGTAGATTTCTTAAAGGTTTTTTGTATTTGTGGTATTTTAGGAATACGGATTTGTTTATTTGTAATTGAAGATTGGATTTTTATATGTGTTAGATGTTACAAATGTAGTGTTTATTTAAATAATTATGTTGTCGATTTTTTGCAACGTGTTTGGAATAGGTAATTACAAGGGTGTTTGTCGTAGTTTATTAGCACAAATGAGCCCATTTTATGGGGTGTTTGTTTCGGCTTATATAGTACGCTTATGGCTTAATTGAGTTTAGGCTTATGCTTTATAAGCTCACTTTTTGTGGCTTATTTTGAAACTTTTCGGCTTATATAAATTAATTATGTCATAATCAACTTGTATAAGCCGAGAAGTTTCAAAATCAACCACAAAAAGTGGACTTATGAAACATAAGCCCAAAACCAAATAAGCTGTAAGCCGACTATATGAGCCGAGACAAACACCCCCTTGCTGTTTAGATAAGCTTGGGACGCGAGGTTTTCCTTCATCACTATAAACCCGTAAGCTACTCATTTAACCTAAGCTTAACCTCAATAGATAAGCTTACATAAACAGCCTTTAAGTGCGTATTTGCTTATCGCATTATTAGACTCTCCTACTCAGGTGAGTTAGCGAAAACACAAGGTACTGCAAATTGACCCATTTAAATGTTTAATATAAACCATTTAAAAACTTATCATGTGTTAAAATTATGTTTTTGCGAGGGTAATTGATATGGAAAGGAATAACCACAACATATTAAGTAAAAGCATACTTGGAACGGGTACCTAATTCCATGTCATTATCAATAACTTGCGTGTTAAACCATACACAATTTCCATATTAATAAAACTTCATTTTAGAGTGTTTAAGATTATTTCGAAATGAAATAATTTGGACCCGATAAACAGCTTATTTCAATGACTAACAAAAAACTAAGCAAAACTTAATAGTTGGTTTTAACTAATGAACTTGATTATGCAGGGTAAAAGACCAAATGAACCCCACACAGTCGGGTTCATCTCAGCAATTGCAACAGGAGACAATGCTAAACTTATGGTGATGACCCAACACAACGTAGTTCATTTTTTTCTTGCTTACCTAAAGTGGAAAAACCAAAAAATCAGAAACCAACCGTTCATGAAAACACAACGAGCTTAATTTTGGAAAGCGAATAACGCTTGAAATTGATAAGTTCCAAATGTGGTACTTAAGTACTTAATGGCCGATTCTTTCTCAGGGTTAGTACTTTAACCAGTTTTGTAAATAAAAATTCTTATTACTCAACATTGTGGACCCAATCTATACGATAAAGGAACTTACCTTTTTTGATGTTTCTTGCAGCACAAAGGGTGGTCATCATATGAATTTTGTTATCTCAATAAGTTGCATCAGATTCACGTGGAGGACGAAAAGGTACATTTTAATTAATAATTTCATATAATGTGGAGTGAACATCTATGATCGAATGGTGTTGGAACTCCGATAAATAACATTCTTTCAATACTATCACATTTTACTTATGCCAGTATATATATTTAGATTATGCTTTTTCCCATTATATGGTCAATTCATCAGCGTGTATATCTTTAGGGAATTCTCTAGCATAGCATCTGTTTATGCACCTGTTATAGTACATAAGGTTGATTCATCATTCTAGGCATAACGTCAGGTTACCAACATGCCATAAATTAAATTATATTAAAGGAATACAAAGGAGATTATAATAACCTTAGTGTAGCAAATGAAATGCGTCGACATTATTTGCAACCTATAGGAGTACAGATTCAATAACGCTAGACATGAGAAATCAAATCATTGACGACCAAGTATCATGTCATGACCAACATGTCCTCTAGGAAAATCACGTAAGAACATGATTAGAGAACGGGATTGAACGCGTGAACTTTGAGTTATACTAGGCACCATCATGGGGAATATAACATCAAACATGTTATGAATTTCCAAATAGTAGCCTATCTTTGATGTCAGCTCTTCACTCATTTAAGTAAGAACAATCGGACAGGTCTTTAGTGGTGAAGTGATAAAATAATATTAGTCAAGGTGGACAAGTATTGAGAAGATATGATGGGTTTGGGTTTAATTGTGTTTAATTTTGTGAGTTCTAAATTTTGGGTTTGTATATGTTTATAATGTTTTACAATCAAACAGAAACGACACCGAATGCTATGCCTGAGTTTATATAAATGGTTGTCTTGGTTTATTGGAAATAAGCTTTCCAAGCACCCCTTGAGTGCAACAGAAACAAATAAGATCATGTGTATTAGCTTATATAAGTTGCCTTCAAGAAGAAACTGTTCCCATTAGGTTATTCATGGTGTTTGTAATAAGCTTATGTTTAATATAACAACATAAGCAAACACAAAACTTAACTCTTGTACAATATGTAATAATTATCACTTTTGCAAAAGTTATGTAAGATGTCTAAGCCACTGTCTAGCTTAAGTTGAAATAAGGACTACTTTGGCGACAGTGTTGCGTCTCAACTTGCTCAGTAAAAAGAACTCATTTTGAGAAAAACACCTTCTTTCCATTACGACTTGCTTCTTTTGGGCTTTCAAGTATAAAAAAATTTGTTGCCTACATTCAAACTTATATTTTGCAATAGTCGTATTTCTACATCTTTTCTAAATGGTTGCCGATATGGCCACTACTGAATTTGTAGAATTTATAAATTATGCGCTATGAATATTTATTCAAAGAAGAGTTTGCAAAATTTTAAGCAGGTGAATGGGTTGAATTTGTAGGAGTGGTTCACGATTCTGTCGTTCTTTTATTTGTTTCTAGCTGCGATTTTTGTTAAAGGGTCAATGTATTCCTTGATGGTGTTTGGCATTGTGTTCTGATATATTGATTTTATTTTGTTTATTAATTAACTTCAGGGTTATTCTGAAATATTTATGCGATTAGCATGGCTTTGTGTAAGTGAACTCAGATTTACTCCATGTTTTGTAGGTTGCGGTTTGGCAGCTGGGTAAAGTGCTAAAGTGAGGATACATGCTTAAGGGATTAATTTGTGTTGCGACAAATCAGGGGATGACATAGGCATAATGAATCCACGGTTCCGTGCCTTTCCTAATCATGTCAACTTCATCGAGGTATGTTTTTGTTGTTGTTTATTTGTGTAGGTTTGAACATGTTTAAAGGTTGCCAATTCTTTGGTGGGTTTTTGTTATTGTTTTAGGATTTTTTTTGAAGGCGGTGGTTTGATGGTGGCGTGGATCCACATAGTTTGTTAAAAATAAAGATAAGGTTTTTTTCTTTTGTTACTGAATGCAAAAGGTTGACACCTAAATGATTTTAGAGACTTGTGGCAACTAATAAATTGTTTCTGCATCGGTACAAGCTTATCTTTATGATGGTTACTAGCAAGATATTGGTACCATCAAGGCTTTTCCATAATGCCAATTTGGGAATTACAAAGAAACCAATGCCAGATTTCAAGTAATTACATGTTTAATGGTATTAATGTCTCTTAGCTTCCTATTATCCTATTTATTTTGGGCTTAAAGGTATTGGGTCGTATGTTTGATGCAGTTTCTACGATCGCTCATCTCCAATTTACACCTAACCTTGATATTTGCCTCCTTCCAAGATGCTTGATGCTGATGTCACATATAGTGTTATTGGTGAAGGGTGTGTGATTAAGGTTAGAATTTTACTGTTCTTCTTTGTAGTGTTCTACTGATAGATTGCATATTTGACCCAGATGTCCAAAGAGTGGTACAAGAACTTAATTTATCATGACACATACGAACATTGTCAATCGCATATTCTCTTAAAATGTTATTATCTAGTCTATTTCGTGCGTTGTTTTTATTGCATAGTTTACACGGTATATTTTCTTTGACTGTAAATTCTCTGATAAACTGATATCTTTCTTTCAATCTTCGTTGTACAGAACTGCAAAATTCATCATTCTGTTGTCGGACTTCGATCTTGCATAGCTGAAGGCATAGTCACTGAAGATTCATTACTGATGGGAGAAGATTCTTATGAGGTAATACATCACGATAATGTTTTAACAGTTCCTAAAAACAGCGTTATTTTTTTGTCAGTTTAAGTGACTAGGAAAGTGTATTCCTTCTATTAAAGATTTTTTTGTCAGTTTAAGCTTCGAACGTCATTGTTTGTTTTTTTTCTAGACTGTAATGTTGAACTCAACAAACATTTGGATCCGTCGACGGGGAAAAAAGCTGAAGGTAATATTTTTAAATCTTTCATAATCAAATGAATTACAATGTGTATGATAGAGAGTTTTATTTAAATGGTGTTTGTGATTGCTAATTTTAAAGTGTTTATCAGTATTACAAATCCCGCTAACCCCTCCGATCCTCTTTTAACCCACAAAAACCTATCACTGCCAAACACCCTTTAACAGTGGTGTCAAAGGCCTATATCACTCCCAAACCTATCACTGCTAACAGCAGTGCCAAACATCTTGACCACAGGTTCCGCCTAATGACAAAGAGTGACCTATATCGCCCCAAAGAAAGAGGTGGTAAAGTCTTTGTTTCATCGGATTCTCTAATCGGCAATTAAAGAAAATTAAAGAAAACGGGTTAAATAGGTTTAAAGTTGGTCGGACTATACTATTAATGCAAAAAGCCTCTCATAATATTCAATAACTTCGATCATGATAAAGTGAACATTAAGTTATATAATTTTATACTAATATTATAGAATGTTTTTGAGAAAGAGTGTAGGAGTCAAAATTACTCTTTTCTCAACCAAACCCAGTTTGTCTTAACACCAACAGTCTTGCCTATTTTTTCACCTCTTTGCACGCTCAAACAGGTCTTGCTAATCCGTGTTAGCATGTGTACTGAGTGAGAAAGACTCGATGTTTTATCTTTCTTATTTTGTGAAACTGGTAGATTATAATACGTAGGTAAGTTCTAGAAGAGCAAGTGGATAAATAAGGGCACTTCATAAAAAGTAGAATCGTGACAGTCATCAAAGACGCGTCAATTAGTATTATAATTTGAGAGTGGTTTTTGCGGAACTGGTGTATTTATTGTTTTTCATATAGCTTTTATCTACATGCTGGCTGAAACCTCATTACCTATATGGAAGTTTTAGCGCATTGTTATGCTTCGCTGGGAATATTTTTGCGGCAGGTAAATAACATGTTTAAGTATTCTTTTGTCTCTATTTTCTTCAGCTCTTAAATAAGCCCATTAGGTTACGTTGAATTAGCCGGCCGAATACGTTTTACGCCATTCAGAACTGCATAAGCTCTTCAACATAAACTAATTTAAACACCCTAAAAGTAAAACTACTCCTAATCTACTATCATCGTTGATTAGACGTCTGGGAATATTACTAAACTCAATAGGTCTTTTTCCATGTTTAGGGGTTATGATGCAATGGGACCGCATCAGACATGTGTGAACCTTCTGCTTCGAGCTGCATGAGACGAAAAAGGTCGCCTCAACGAAATCGGCCAGGCTCCCAATGCTAGCCGAAAGTCAATGCAAGGAAATGTAACGAGGCGTGTTGTGCCCAATCGTTTAGACACCGCAGTTGGAAACACCGACACAGTAAGTCCGACTTTGCACACATCGGGAATGCGGGTGAGGCCCAGCTTGTTGTTCTGAACGTCATTTTTGTTATTTTTTCTAGACAGTAACGTTGTGAATCAACAACATGGATCCGTCGACGGGGAAAAAAGCTGAAGGTAATATTTTTAAATCTTTCATAATCAAATGAATTACAATGTGTATGATAGAGAGTTTTATTTAAATGGTGTTTGTGATTGCTAATTTTAAAGTGTTTATCAGTATTACAAATCCCGCTAACCCCTCCGATCCTCTTTTAACCCACAAAAACCTATCACTGCCAAACACCCTTTAACAGTGGTGTCAAAGGCCTATATCACTCCCAAACCTATCACTGCTAACAGCAGTGCCAAACATCTTGACCACAGGTTCCGCCTAATGACAAAGAGTGACCTATATCGCCCCAAAGAAAGAGGTGGTAAAGTCTTTGTTTCATCGGATTCTAATCAGCCAATGGAGCATCAAGTGGATAGAGTGACTATGAGTTAGTTCTTGCTGTTTTGTTTAGTTCAGTAGCTATGTGAATAGAGTGACTATTTAAAAAAATGATTGCATTTTGTTAACCTGTTGCGTACTTAAACGAACCTTAGAGGTGTGGTTGAGGGAACCTTATTGTGTGGTGTATTCTTTTAAACTGTTGCGTACTCTTGCTTCGTACGTGTGACATACCGACATATATATTGTGCATATTTCTACTCTTTGATCCATGTGTTGGTGTTGTGTGCAGGGACTGTCATGGGTATGATACCGCCTATGGTTTGACACAAGTACGACTATAAGATTAGGGAGCATGGAAAAAGGTTGCAGAAGCAAAGCAATGGGTTTTACACCATGATAGATGCGAGGGCTGTGCAGAAAATAAAGAATAAACTCAATGTTAACTCACAAAGAGTGAAGATCAAGGAGAAGAAAGCCGAATAGCAGTCTCACTGCAAATATGTATGCATTGAGCTGATATGCAAGTTGTCAATGTTTTATAATAATGTTACTTTAATATGCATCTAAATTTGTTTTGGTTTAGAATTTGTATGGCAAACATGAATTGTTGTAATTGAAAAATTCTCTTTCAAACGCCCCATCGCAAAACGTAAATTAACGTAAAACCTCATGCTACGCAGCGAAGCGCGAGTTTAAAACCTCGTTCGCTTATAAGGTTTGGAAAATGATATCTGGCATCTGGGTGCGCAACATAAAAGCATTAAATCGGTTACTAATTGTGTCACATATATGCGTAACACGTGGCATTTCTTCTGTGAAGAAAAACATCCCCTTTTAAGTTACTCCCACATTTTTAACTTCTTTTTTTTCTTTAAATTTCAATTCTTATCATAAACAGAACAAAAATAAATGCTACAAATAACTGTATTTATTTATGAATCTTTATTAATTTCAAAAGGTCTTTTCATTTTTCTCTCAAATAAATTTTCATAATCGGGAGAAAAAGAAAAAAATCTTTTAGTATCTCACTCACTGCATGTATATATAGATACACAATCCTGTATCTATATATACCCTGAACTAATAACTGAACGGTTATAATCAAATAATTTATTTATGGGTTTTTGCAAATTGTTTTAAAACATTTTTGGTTGTTTGATATGATGGCTGATGTTTATTCAACTTATAAGAAGAGAGATGATATATGTGATGATGTTTGTGGTCAGGTATGTTTTTTTTAATTATTTGTTTAGTATAAAGCTGTGTTGTTTTGTTGAATATTCTTCTTGGTTTTTGCTTTAATTTTTGTGGGTATTGTTTGATTATGCTGTTTATGATTATTTTAATGTAAAGGGTCGTAGGGTTTTTTTTATTTTTTATTCTTAATTTAGGGTTTTAAGAATGTGGTCACTAATTAATTATAGGGTAATTGGGGTTTTTAAAAGTTTAGTTGACTGGGATAAAAGCTTTTTAACTTTTTGTTGTTGATCCTACCAGAATCTGTATGCAGTGGAATTGGATTCATTAAAGATTAATACTTTTATATAGAAGAGGTACTAATTGGTGTACCAAAACACTGATTTTGTAAAATGCTACATAAGGGGTGTTTGGATACGCATCATTGCACTTGTATGAGTTAGATTAGGATTAAAGCTTAAACGTATTACGTAGTATTTAATGTTGCCTTTCCAACTCATTAGTACTTACCAATGATTTTATTCTCATTTTACCCGTCACTAGAAATTGATATTGCAATGATGTATTTTGATGCACATCCTAACACCCCTTTAAACATATTAGCTTTGGTGTAGTTGTGTCCCTTTCTATTGCAGCGAAATGAGGTATTGGGGTTCCTTTTCTTGTATAGTTGTATGAAACTGAGAGTCTGAGATTTTATTGCAAAAACTTAATCCAAGAACCCTTTGCGAACTCGGATCCCTTGTCGTAGATCAAAATTGTGTCCCCGTTACAGATACTTAACCCAAGAAGCCTTGGTACACTTTGGGTCGTTGCACACGGGTCCCCCTTTTTCTATCAAGATAATTGAGTCAGTAGCAAGAAGCTTCTGATATTATTGCATATATTTTTAATACTGTTCACATATATTGTGTCAAAAGACTCACTCTTTCACCATTTGTATGCTCTGTAGGAAGCAAGTAGGATGTCAAGAATCCGATGCCTGATGCAGAGTCTGGATTTACGATCATTCATATTATTATTTATAATTATTCCAGTCGGGTTCGTTGGAGTTTACTTTCATGGTCAAAAATTCACATACTTTCTAAGACCCTTATGGCAATCTCCCCCTCCACCTTTCATTCAAATACCCCACTATTATCACGAAAACGTCTCAATGCCCACTCTTTGCGATCTTCACGGTTGGAAAGTACGAGAGTACCCCCGAAGAGTCTATGATGCAGTTTTATTCAACAACGAAATCGATATGCTTACAATCAGATGGAAAGAACTTTACCCTTACATTACTCAGTTTGTGCTTCTTGAATCTAACTCAACTTTCACAGGCATACCAAAACCTCACTTCTTTGCTATTAATCAAGAAAGGTTTGACTTTGTGAAGCCTAGGCTGACTTATGCAACAATCCCTGGTGGATCAAGAAAGGGGAAGATTGCGTTCTATGAAGAGGCGTATCAACGAGTGGCAGTTGATAGGCTTCTGAGAATTGCTGGAATAGAAGATGATGATCTATTGATAATGTCTGATGTTGATGAGATACCGAGTGGACATACTATTGATCTTTTGAGATGGTGTGACGGGTCACCGCCAATTATGCATCTTCACTTAAGAAACTTTTTGTATTCGTTCGAGTTTAATGTTGAACATAAAAGTTGGAGAGCTTCAGTGCATAAATATGAAAAGGGTAAAACAAGGTATGCTCATTTTCGTCAAACGGATTATCTTTTTGCTGATTCAGGATGGCATTGTAGTTTTTGTTTTAAAAAAATAAGTGATTTCGTGTTTAAGATGAAAGCTTATAGTCACTCAGATAGAATAAGGTTCGCTCATTATCTAGATCCGAAAAGGATACAGAAAGTGATTTGCAATGGTGATGACTTGTATGATATGCTTCCTGAGGAGTATACTTTCAGGCAAATTATCGGAAATATGGGACCTATCCCTCATTCGTATTCAGGAGTTCATTTGCCTTCTTATCTGTTGGATAATGTTGATGAGTACAAGTATTTGCTGCCTGGGAATTGTATTCGTGAAGCGGGTTGAATTCTGACTATGCAGATTGTGTTGTACTCAATGCAGCGGGGGGATTGGAAGAGGAGATTGCAGGATTTGTTTTGATGTGTACCGTACAAGTAGGCAGTAGACGTTGTTGGCGTTTTTTGTGTATTATGCAAAAGTCAAAATATACCTTCAACTTAAATTTTGGAATTTGTTTTATGTTTATGGTCAGGGTTAAGGCAAAGCCCTTTGTAATCTCTCTGTTCTATCCTCCCATTTACATTATGTACAACCCAATTGTTGCTAAATTTAGGTTATTAATTATTATGGGTAATTTATTTGTTTAGTACTGTACTGAATTAAAATGTCGTGTACAAAGTAAAAGAAAAAGCTAAAAGCGTCCAGTATGACATTGTTTCGCAGGCATTTCACCGTACCAGAATCGGTGTTAGGATCTAGCGCTAACCGGACAATTTAAACTTACAGTTGCTTTTTATATCTTCCGGCTCAAAGCGAGATCTCAAATAGAAGAGAAATTAAAAGTTTTATGTCTTATGTAATGTCTAACTTTTATTTTATGTTTGATGTAAGGCCGTACGGGTGAACAAAACGGATCACGGACCGGACCGGACTGAGAAACCGGCCCGGCCCGGACCGTTCTGAACCTATTTCGGTTCGGTCTTCGGTCCATCATTTTTCTTATTTTCGGTCATCAGTTCGGTTCGGTCTTACGGAAAAACCGACAATTATGTCTTGTCGGACCGAAGACCGAACCGGACCTGACCATTTTGGTCCGGTCATCGGTCCGGTGTTCTGGCCAAACTCGGTTTCGGTCCGGTCCGTTTTCATCGGTTCGGCCCGTTTTTTGGACCGTGAGCAACCCTAGTTTGATGTAATGTTTATGTTTTCACTGATAGAATATTTGAAATACAGAACACTAGTAGCTATTTTTCAAGGGCAAAGGACATGAAAATGTAATTGTTTATTTGTGGTTAAAATATGTACTTAATCACCTTATATTTTATTTATAAGAAAATGTGAACGTTGGAGCGGAAAGACAAGAAAATTGGACGGATAAAGTGAAGAAGTTATGCTGCCAAGACATAACTACGATGTAGTTGCCACACCTAACTACGTCGTAGTTCATAAGAAGACCCAAGCATGCTTAAAAGCAACTACGGCGTAGTTGCCCCGTTGGAACTACGCCGTAGTTACCAAGAGTTACCAAAGAAGTCAAGTCTAGTCACAACCCCGACGTAGTTGGCCACTTCAACTACGTCGTAGTTACATTTAGCCTGCAAAAGGAAAGCATGAATCAACATAACTACGGCGTAGTTTATACCCTCAACTACGTCGTAATTGGGACGAATATTATAAATAAAGCCCAACCTCACCTCATTCGTATCATTCACTCAGAGGAGAGTTCCAGAGATCATCTAGGGCTTCCAAGGAAAGAAATTCGACTCATTCATTCACTAGTTCAAGGGAGAGATCACTTTAACTTATTTCTTGTATTAATCATTCATCACAGACTTGTAAGACTATAATGTTTTCTCAATCAAAGAGTTATTTTCTTGTATTATCTGTAGCATGAGTGGCTAAGCACTTTAAGTGCTAGCCTTGTTATGATTTTGATGCTTGTTTCCTGTTGAATTATCATTTATATGATATCCTTATTGCCTGTTGCATGATTCACGAGTTTTGGTAGTATTGATGCTAGTGTAGATCCTGTTAGACCTTATAGTAGACTTACTTGTTGAATTAAAGGTTAACCGGGTGCTAGGGATAGGTTGACAACTGTCCTTAGTGTAGGGATTGCTCATATCTCCGCTTACAGTATGATAAATACTTATAAGATTCGGGAAACTCTTCCACGAGGGTTTATGGCCAAGAAGTGGGATTATTGGCATTAGACAGGTCATTAGGATAGTTGGGGGTTAATCATCGTAGACTAGATACTCACCCTTCGTGTCTAAAGGGGACCTGAGATCATGGGATGCATAGGACATGTTTCAATGTTCAATTGAGCCTGTCGATATTAGAACCATCATGAGCGATAAGTAGACATTGCACTAGGAAACATTATCTTAACTATAACAAAAGAATAACTAGGCTAGTACGATTTTATCCCTGATCAATTCTTGTATTTTAATTCCGCTATTTTATTTACTTTAATTCTGTTAAAATCATATTCAACCATTTTAATCTGTGACCAATTCAAATTAAGACTAAAACACTTAGCTCTTAGGACGACCTCGGATTTACCAATCATGCACTACACACGATCGGGTTCTCTGCCCGTTAGTGCGTTGTAGACCATAGGTAATCGAGTTTTATAAATTCAAAACTTGAAAAATAATTTAAACGATCATACGCGTCAAGTTTTTGCCGCCGCTGCCGAGGAGCTAAAATTAGTTTACAATTTGAATTCCTGTATTTGTTTGATTAAATCTAATTTTTGTTTATTCTCAATTTCAGGAAGCAAGATGGGTGACGCCGACATCAACACACTCACGATGGAGTAGTATCTTAGAACCATTGACTCATGGATAGAACACGTCGCACCGGCGGGTGCGTGTAAACCTGAAATCAGAGTGGCCTAATGTCTATTTGGAGATCTAAAGTCAAGTTAATGAGAGATTAGAGAAGAACGAAAAATTCTTAGGGAAAAAAATACGACGATGCTTATGATCACGTTGAAAGGATATTGGACATCTTCAGTTTGTTCAACATTCCAGGGGTTACACATGACGCGGTCATGTTACGTGTATTTCCCATCTCTCACTGGAGCTGCGAAGAGATGGGTGGAGAGATTATCGCCAGGAACAATCAACATCTGGGATTTACTCAAAAAGGACTTCATTCAAAGGTATTGCCCGCCATTTAAAATGGCAAAGCAGCTTGAGGAGATTCATAACTTCAAGTAAGAAGGTAATGAAATATTTTACCAAGCTTGGGAGAGGTACAATGACCTATTGTACAAGTGCCCAACACACGACTTAAATAGCCATCAGAAGGTCAACATTTTCTACAAAGGATTGGACACCATGACTCGCTAATTATCGGATTCACAAGGACCGATACCTAATAAGGCACCTTCTAAAGTAGTGGATAAAATCCAAACTATGGCTGACCATTCATAGAAATGGCAAGATAGGTCGACTAGCAGGAGGGTGAGTAATGATAGCTCAGATGGAATTGCAGCTATCACGAATAAATTGGATAGTCTTGGTAGAGATATGAAGAAACTAAAGGAGAATGTGCATGCTATCCAAGTAGGATGTGAAAACTGTGGAGAAGCTCACCTTAACAAGGAATGTCTGCTTAATGAAGAGGTTAAAAGCGTCGAGGAAGTCAAGTATGGAGAGTTCGGACGACCCTTCCCAAATAATAACGGGAACGGTGCTAGATCTCGTGTAGGTCCATCGGGATATTACACTCGTGTTGATAATCGCCCACCTTTCAGTGAGAAGAAACCAAGCCTCGAGGAACTAATGAACAATCACCTTGAGGAGTCGACACAAAGTAGAGCAAAAATGGAAGATTGGATGAAGAAGCTCGAGGAGAGCACAAATTTAAATACAAGAAACCAAAATGCTTCATTAAAGAATTTGGAAACCCAGATCAAGTAGATGGAAAAAGACTATCAAGCCAAGGCTGCTAATGAAGTTCCCAGTCCATCAGTCGGCCAGTGCAAGGCGATCTTTGCTAACAACGAAGCGCCAACCGACGAAGTCGCTTCTAAGGGAACTAATGAACTCCATAGAGTATCTTTTATTTCTAATGATAATGTGCAGGTTTCCAAGGAAACGGAGGAAAGGCCACCAGGAGTCTTACCATGTCAACTACCACCGAAAGAATTAAATCCAGGAGGTTTTACTCTTCCTTGCACAATCGGTAGTTTGAATTTATATGCAATGGCAGATTTAAGAGCTAGTGTTAATATTATGCCAAGATCAATGTTTTACCATCTAAAATTAAAAAATCTTAAAGAAACTAATAAGTTGGTTGAAATGGCAGATATGACAAAAAAGGCTCATGTAGGAATAGTGAATAACGTTTTGGTGAAAATCGATAAATTTTTATTCCCTTCCGATTTCATGATTATTGATATGCTAGGTGACCCTAATGAAACTATGATACTAGGTAGATCATTCCTTGCCACTATTCATGCTAGGATTGATGTTTTTGATAAGGAAATATCGCTAGGAGTTGGAGATGACATAATTGTTTTTTGATATGAATGGAAATGTGCACCATCCGGTTGCCCTAGTCGAGAAAGTGTGCGTGATCAATGAGGTCCAAGAGGAATCATTTAACCCTCTTAAAATAGGCGATGATGTTTTCTTATATGGTTCCCCTTTGTGCTTAGAATTCAAAAGGATTAACCACATATGTGAAACTAATCAAAACAACAAAGATACCCTTGTTTATGATAATATGCAGGAGCAATAAGAAGGAGAACAAAAGATGACTACTATGGTTAAGTCAAAGACAACAGCTTCAAGATTGCATTACTATAAACGACTTCAGGTATTGAGAGATGGCGAATTTGAATTTTGGCCTACCTGTGACCCAAGTTTAAAAGTATGCAACGTAGGAGATAGAATCCATTGACTGGATGAACAAGGAAACATAAAGCAATAGGAATGCAGTTGTGATGATGAAAGACGAAACGAGAAGGGAAAGGAAATGTTGTTCCTCAATCTTCTCCTAATAAAGTACGGAAATAGCAAGATTGATGACACGAGCAGAGCAAGAAGGTATATTGAGTGGTGTGCCGAAAACAATATACCCTTGGATTATGGAAGCACCTCCATTCCATACCATGCCTTAGCTCCTAGAAGGATTATTAATCCTAGTCACCAGGAGGATCCGATTTTAAGCATTAAATTCTATTTCCCCAATTCTTCACTGGTAAACCAAAACAAACTACAACATGAAATTATTTGTTTGAGGAGTGGTTGAAGGTTAAAATCAGGCATACAAACAAGAACAAATTTGTAAAGAGTGCGGTGCTCAACAAATGGATCCTTGATAGTTTTGACGTGGAAGCTGATTTTGTATGAATGCGTAATGACCCATATTCAAGGAGTTCGATGAATACAAGGCGGTGTTCGATAACAAAATTAAGCAGTTAACGAACGAGTATGAGTTAAGGATAGGAAAGAAGGGGTATATCCTGGACGATATATGGGAGAAATATGAACAGGTCCATAGGGGTACGTTATACTCATGGCACGATGACGGATTTGTGGAAGAAGATTGATGGGAGGACGGATTTGTATTTGTGGAAGAAGATTGATGGGATCTGCGCGGGTATTGGACGGAAATATTACGACCCACCTCAAGTATGTATTGAAACATTTGAGGTAAAGCGGTATTTATTTAAGGAAGGAAAAAGTTTTGTCTGTGTGACTAATCAATTAGATGATGCTTTACCATTAGGAGGGACCCCTCCGCCGTGATGCGGTGCTAAGCTGCGTATCTCTCGCGGCACATGCTGGACGGGAAAGAATGGACGCTCTAGCAGGAAGTGTTACAAAGAGAAACGTAGACCCGCCATGAGTCTAACTTAAAGACTCAATAATAAACAAAAGTGCTTGTCGGGAGACAACCCGTCTTGTATCCTCTCCTTTAATTTCATTCTTGCATTTAGTTTGGTTTTGTACTTTTCTAACTTTGTTTGCAGGTTGCTACAGCTAAGTAATCAATAATCGAGATACGATTTGGGTCGTTGTGGATAGATTGACCAAGTCGGCTCACTTCTTACCTATTCGTGAAGACTACAAGACGGAGAAGTTAGCAAAAGGGGTTGTGGGGTTTATACAATGAGATTTGTGCGAGACGATGGTGTGCGGTATGGTGTCAATCATTTCCGATCCCGTCGCATCGCGCGCGACGCCTTAATCGTCACACTTATGCAAGTTTTCAGGAAGGTTTGGGTACGAGGACTAGACTATGAGTACGGTTACCACCCTTTAGACCGACGGTTAGATAGTGAGCGTCTCTATTCAGAGCTGGAGGATATGTTACGACGCTTTGTGTTATGGATTTTTGGGGGTGGCAGTAGAGTTGGGATATCATCTCCCATTGATTGGTTTTCCTATAATACCAGTTAAAAAAAACAGCATAAAGTAGCGCACCATTCAAGGCTCTGTACGGGCGAAGGATGGATCAGAATTAAGGGTTTTGGTTAATTGGGGTACAACAAGAGCAACTATGGGTTTCATTCTAAAGGTTTTTAGCAAGTTTGGGTAAAGCAAAAATCACTTTGATCTTGTCTTGGTCTCCTCTTGGTTTCGGCAATAAACCCACACCCCTTTAGGGTTTGTGTTTGAACTTTTTCCTTCTTTCCCATTGCATTGTAAGTATTGCATTTTTATATTTTGATTTGGTTTACATAATTATTTCTAACTATTTATATATATTTTTATATATTTATATATTATATTATATATTTATATATATATATATATTATATTATATCTGGGTTTTGGAGGTCACTTCAAAACGCCTTAGGGACAAACTTAAATATGAGTACGGCATATCACCCAGAAACAGATGGTCAAAGTGAGAGAACGATCCAAACTCTTGAAGATATGTTGCGTGCCTGCGTAATTGATTTCGGTGGAAGTTGGGATCGACACTTGCCTCTGGTCGAGTTCTCTTATAATAACAGTTACCATGCTAGCATCAAGGCGGCACCATTTGAAGCACTTTACGGGAGAAAGTGCAGATCGCCCGTTTGTTGGAGCGAAGTTGGGGACAGCCAACTAACTGGGCCCGAGTTAATCCGTGAGACCACGGAAAAGATCATTCAAATTAAGAACCGTTTGCTCACCGCAAGAAGCCGACAAAAGAGTTATGCTGATGTAAGAAGAAAGCCGATGGAGTTTAATGTGGGTGATATGGTTATGCTCAAAGTTTCGCCTTGGAAGGGCGTAATTCGCTTTGGTAAACGAGGAAAGTTGAGTCCACGTTATGTGGGGCCGTTCAAAATTATTGAAAGAATTGGTCCTGTGGCCTATCGATTAGAGTTACCGGAAAAACTTCGTGGCATTCATAATATGTTTCATGTTTCTAATCTCAAGAAGTGCCTCGCGGACGAGAACTTGGTGATTCCACTTGAAGAAATCCAACTGGACGATAAATTGCACTTCATCGAAGAACCCGTGGAAATTATGGACCGTGAAGTAAAGCAGTTGAAGCAGAGCAGGATTCCTATTGTTAAGGTTCGTTGGAACTCACGGAGAGGTCCAGAATTTACATGGGAAAGAGAAGACTTTTTCATGAAGAAGTATCCGCATCTATTTCCGAGCAAGAAGCGAGGACGTGGCGATAATCGAGCGCCGGGACGTCGCTCCCGTAAGGAGGGGAGAATGTAAACTCCCGTATAAAAGGTCACTACTTATTTTAACTCCTATATTAATTCTATAAATTTACATTTTCAAAATTTTGATTAAAATCAAAAATTTTGGATTCTAGCGAGTTTCGGACCGTAAGTCATCTGTTATCGATCGAGAAGCAAATGGACGCGTAATTATAGCCCCGTAAATTTCATTAGAGATATTTTAGTTGGATATATTATCACCGACCTATTCTGGATGTGACGTGTTTTAAATTTTGCGTTTTGCGAAAATTAAGAGTCGTACCGTGCTTTGGATGGATATCCGTTTTAATGAACGAGAAACCGTAAATTTATATTTTATTCTCGAGAGCTTGATAAATTTTTATTTTATTTTTATTTTTGTAATTTTAAACTTCTCCCGTTGGTTGCCGAAAACGAGACTAAAAATCGTGTTTTTATAAAAATTACCAAGTCGGGCTAGTTTTGGGCCGAAAAATCTATCAAAAATACCAAGCTAATAAAATTTTGGCCCACTCCCCTCTTTCTTTCTCTCCTTAACCGGTTACACAAACCAATAAACACCCCTAGAAATTTTCTTTAATTATTACCTAATTTAAAATTATACTTATCTTAAATAAATACATACAAATACATATTTATGGTAAATAAATAAAAATCTCCTTTGTATATGAATATATGTTGTTGCTTGAGTAGCTTTCGTCATAAGACCCCAATCGTGAGCCGTCAACTACCTATGATGGGTAGCCGCTCATACAATAAAATATCGCTATGGGCTTGACCACCCGGTCCGGTTTTGGGAATTTGATATCCGAAAGTGAGCACATCCCATGTACGGATCAATGGATAGGAGTCTTATAAAGTATGTGAACGAATACCTAGCCAGGGTTGGGGGGGGGCCCCATCCTTTGTATTATTATTACTTTTTTATATGAATTAGTCAATGGGATCGGTGTCGTGCAGCTCAATGCAGCTTGATGGTTATTAGCATGGTCTGAAAAAATCAACAATTCTATAATGAAAGCAGTATGAATATTAATAATGCTTGTGTTTAACCCATTTCCCAACTATTTAATACAGATTAAAATCCTATGAATTCACTCAACCTCGTTTGACCATTTTGAACATGTATCATCTCATTAATTAAAGTCCGGAGACTTGGAGGCAAATAAAGAGGAGATTCCGCCGCTAACCTTTTGTGCTTTATTTTAAAAATCCATTCCATAAAATGAAAAACAAATTTTAGTGTTGTTTTATATCCAATCCCACGTTATGATGATGGTAACGATCTCTTGGGACTACTCATTTGAACTCAGACTTCTTAATGAAATGGAATGGAATGGTTTGTTTGTTTTAAAACGTCTCTTTGAGTCGTTCTTTATTTCTTGCGACTATTGTACTTTTATTTAACACCCAAATTGTTGGTTCCGCTGCGTGTAAATTTGGGGGTGTTAAATGGGTTTTCTGAAATTGTTAGGTATCCTTCTGGTTTCAAGAGAAGAAATGGTAATAGTAAGTTTGCTGCCATAATGTTTTTGTGCTTGTTAAGACTGGTGGGGGTGAAAGAATATCTCATACCTTTACTAGTGACTAGTATAAGAAACTTATGAATTTGTTAAGTGGTTCAGGTAATCATAGTGGTGCTCAAGTTAATGCAACATGTAAGATTTACTTGTGCAAATCATGTTATAAGTTTTTTGTCATGTAGGTTTTTTAATTTTAATGCTGATATAAGTACACATACTACTTATAATGGATGGATCATTCACTCCTGGGTTAGTTAACATATAACTTTTTGTGCAACTTTACTTTTGATCTAATAGATGTTATTCATCTAAACATAATTGTGGCTCACCTTAATGATATTGTTGCCTAAGTTAAACAAATTGGCGGTTATAAGTTATCTGATAAAATTGTCTTAAAAAATGGTTTAGTTGTCTTAGGGTACCATGTCAATTTAATGTTTATGGGTAAATTAACAAAAGATAATAAAGTTACTATGAGTTTTAATGAGAAAAACTGTTATAAATGACAATAAGTAATAATGTAAATTTGTAATATAAGAGATAAGAGTTAGAAAGATCAAACCACAACACACGGATTTATAGTGGTTCGGTAACGAAGCTCTTCTTCACCCTACTCCACTCCTCGAGTACCCAACTCGATAATTCTCTTCACTATGTCAACAAACTCTCTTTAGGCAGAGAAAACCGTACACAAGTAGCTTACACCAATTTCTGACACTAAGCCAAAGGTCGAGTCCTAATCTTAGCTAGAACAAAACTACCACACGCTTGTATTTTGAGACCTAAAATACTAACCACACTAACAAGATATCACTTCACCTAAACACTAACACAATTAACCCAATCTAACTAGTACACACAATCACACGAGATATAAATGAATTACAAGATACACCACAATCGTAACTACGTTACTTGAACACCAACTAAGCTATAATACTTCTTGACTTGATGATAAGAAGTATTATCTTGCACTGTGAGATCTAAGCTTGAATCACTTGGAAAACAAAAGCTTAAGATTAAATGATCAAAGGATTGTAGGAGATGTATAAACTCATTTAGAACAGAAAGAAAGTGAGTGCAAAAGGTAAAAAAAATCTATGGGGAACAGTCCACTATTTATAGGCAAAGCTGGGAGCGTTTTTACATGGTCGGACTCCCTTAGCTCATGTTCGGCCCCTTATCACTAGGGCCGCCCATTAACCAATAAGGGGGCCGCCCATATAGTAAAAAGCAAGACTCTTCCATTTTTTGTCTTTTCAGTGGAGGTGGTTATCTGGATCAGCTTTATCCATATTTAGTTGAAAATTTGAATTCAACATATTTATTTTGAATAAAACCCATTTCTTGTAAATGACCAAAAATGTTTTTGTATAAAGTTTTTTAAAAATGTTTGTTACATTTTATAAAAATGCAAGGTTTAGGAAAAATAAAAATTCCTTTGATCATAAATAAATTAAGCATTTATTTATTCATACCTTTAAGTGATTAAATTTCGAAATGAAAATTTACGACTAATTACTTGTTTACGTTTAATTTTACATAGAGGGTTTTTACATTTTGTGATTATCAAAACGTATAGAAGTCGAAAAATATTAATAACATTTTAAACATTATTTCTATCAACAATCTCCTCCTTTTTGATGATTACAAAATCTAAACTCATTAAATGTAAAATTATTTTTAAACAAGTATTTAGTGAGTTTTATTTTATTTCTCCCATTTTTTGTAGAATCAAAAAGGCTTCGTCGATGATAAAATCAAAATCTAACGAAACTAGCACTCCCCCTTGATATGTGCTCCCCCTCATTTGAGGACACCAAGGAATCAAGCAATGGTAACTTTGCTACAAAAACAAGTTAGAAGAACAAGACCAATATTTCTAACATATAGCAAAGACAAAGGAAAAATATTCAAGTATGGTTACAATGCTTGACAATTAACAAAGCTCAACTATATAGATAGGAGTCAACAAACATAAGTAACAACTATGAGGAACATAAGTGCATTCATTAAACATAAAATATTGTGCATAAAACACAATATTACAACATGCATATCTTAAGTCTAAATATTATGCTTGAAGCATAATTAATACATCATAAAAGCTACAAAAGTCCTAATTTTCCTAGAATGCCATAGGGCTTGCTTGCAAAATGATGGGTAAGACGTCTATTCGAAAGCGAGAAAATACTAAGCATATAACATGCCTAGTTTGTTGTTGGTGGAGAGTTTGGTGCGGAGGTGGTTGTTGGTGGATAGTCCCTTTGAATTTGAAGTGGTGGTTTAGGTCGTGTAAGAAGAAATTCAACCCAATTAAGATCTTCTCTTATGGCCAAGAATTGAGCTTGGTTTTAGCGACAACATGGGCAATAGCCGACATGATGTTCAACTTGGTCGAAAGTGATAGTGTGAGGAAATTTTGGTATGGATGGTGTTGGATTGGTGGTATGATTTGAGAGATGCATTGCTAGAAGGTTAGATAAGTCTTGAAGTTGATTGATGTCACCAAGGAGCATTTCTCTAGTTAGAGAAGGAGGTACTTGAGGTTGAGTTTCGTTATAGTTTTGATTTTCTTGTAAGACAACATGAACATAGGGATCAATGATTGCAGGTGAGAGAGGTTGAGGTGAAGCATGGTTAGAGGTTGCTATGGGAGAGTTTTCTTTTGAAGGTGCATTGCAAGGAGATGGCGGTTTAGGCATTGGTGTGGGTGTATTAACACCATCCATATTAGATGAGTTACAATAGTTCAATTTCTTTCTCCATACGAGTCTTACGGAAATTGTGGGTTTCTTGGTAAGTTTGGATAAAGAATTTTTAAGGGATAACATTGGAGGTGATAAGATGAGTGTGATGAGATTGATGAGGACTAATTTATACTAGGAGGATGAGATAGTTAAGGATAGATAGACATTGTTAGAAGACAAAGCCAAGGAATGTCTGTGAGTTCTGAAAAATTATAGCTGAGTCTAGGTGAAAAGGTGTCAAAAAGCATAAAGAAACAGTAAAAATCATGTTCCAGGTGGCCGGCCCCTTTATCTATGTGGCCGACCCCCATATCACTAAGGGGCCCACCCTTAAGAGCTAAGGGGGCCGCCACCTGGAAAAGTCCAGGTTGTCCAGGTTTTTGTTTTTTTGCAGAAAATGGTAAAAAGGTGGATTGTTTAATAGCTATTTTGCAGCAAATCCTAAGTTTTATATCAATCAAGACTAATTTATATAATCATTTAGCAAGCAAGAATATATGTATTAACCATGCAAATGAATTTTTCACAACTAATAGGTACTTATGATGAGTTCTTCATATAATGAGGTGCATATTAACCCAAACTCGGGATGACCTTTATGAACCGTTCTTGATTTTACTTATGTTTCGTGTGAAATTCTTCAAATTAATTTCTTTGTTAGATCAAGTTTGATTTAAAGATTGATAACAAGTCATAATTATATGCATGATTTTGATTTAGATTTCAAATCCTAGAGTGTGCCTATATGTAACAAATATGGAGTAACGATTATTTCGACTCTAGAATAAAAACCTAAGAAATAATTCAAACGCTCCTTAATTTAATTTTGCTCAACCAAGAGTGTCGAAAAATATATATTAGATTATATATTTCGGCAACAAGTGTGAGATCACCGTGTGTGAATAGAAAATGTTTTTAGCATCTCAACAATGTATGAAAATCAGTTTTCATGAGTTCCTAGTCTTGAGAAGTTTTTTGAGAAATGGATTGGGACTTTTATACATATGTATATATTAGGTTGTGGAAGTTAAGCTTTTGCAAAATGCAAGTTTGCAAATATTTGTAGATACGTAATTTCTTAATACTTTGGAAACTAATTTCTTGGTTCTAATTATAAGACTATGAAAAATTCTCAATCTTTGATTTTGTGCAAAATAGAATCCTAGACACAGAATTAAGAGAACGATAATTTACAATTTCTTACAGACTGTCAGATGGACGATCCCCTTATGTATGTGGTCGGCCCCCTTATCACTAAGGGGGCCACCCTTTAGAGCTAAGGGGGCTACCTATCTGACAATTTTATTTTCCTGATTTTTGATTTTGGCATGTTAATTTTGGTTGTAGTTCAATGTTTTTGTTATTTTTGAGTAAGTTAAGTTCCTATTAATATTTGTTGTGACATAGTTACTTTACAAGTATTTAGTCAATTTGTTCCATCATTCCTAGACCTAGACGTAAGTAATTAAATGAATCACGTTTAAGGGGTTTGGTTAGAATGTCGATGAGACTTTTTATGGAGATATTTCCTTTTTGAACATTGTCCCGAAAGAAATGGTGACTAAGTACAATGTGTTTGGTACGTCAGTGTTGAACGGGATTTTTACTTAATTCTATAGCTCCTTTATTATCACACATTATAGGAATGCCATCGAGACGAATGCCATAGTCGACGATAGCTTGTTTCATCCATAGTGCTTGTTGACCTGCCTTTCTGACGCTTATACATTCGGCTTTGGTAGTGGAAATAGCAAGAGCGATTTGCTTCTTCGAAAATCAAGATGTTAAACAACATCCCATAAACGTACAAATACCGCTAGTGCTTTTTCGGTCCACATAATCTCCCGCGTGATCAGAGTCGGCATATACTACAGTTTCTATGTCGGATCCTTTGGGATACCATAATCCCAAGTGTGTAGTGCCTTTAATGTATCAGAAGATACGTTTAACCACTTCAAGATGAGAGGTTTTTGGATCCTCTTGGAAGCGTGCACAAAGGCAAACACTAAACATCATATCGGGCCTACTTGTCGTTAAGTATAATAGGCTACCTATTGATTCGTCTTCAATTATAGTATATATATATATATATATATATATATATAGGAAAAGCAAATCGGCAAATCACTCTTGTGAAAGAGTAATAAGCTAATTACTAATAAGATATACTTCCGGAAAGTATTGATGAGAAAATTACCCTTAGGAAAGGATAAAGTTCAAATCGTTCCCTAGTCGTTTTCCCAACAAAGCGTGAATATTGAAAATCTTATTTCGGTTCGTGATCGCGTGCTTGAATATTCGATAATTTGGATTTTGGATTCTAAATCTAAAAACGCAAAGGGAAAGCACATAAAGGCACACTAAACTAGGAACAAATGCAATTTAAAATTCTAACGACATTTAAAGCAATTAAAAAAAACTAATTAATAACTAAAAGTAACTAGTTAACCAAAAATATGACAAAATAAAACTCTAAAAACTCAAAATGCAAATTTCTTAAACTAAAATGTATTAAATTAAATTTTAATAACAGAAAATATTTTTTTTTAAAAATTAAACTAAAAATACTAAACTTAATCCTAAAAATTTGAGAAAATTTATAAAAATACTCAAAACTATTCTTGAGGTTTACAAAGAAAAATGGTTCAAAAAGCTAAAACCAATAAGCTGTTAAAAATCTGATAAGCTAAATAAGCTTAAAACTAAAACAAGTATAAGAAATAAATGGAACATGCATATAACGAAAAAGACCCAAGGGCGCAGTGTTAAGGTGTGTGTGTGTTGAGGGGGAGGTCACAGGTTCGAGTCCTGTGACCTACCTTTTTGTAAAAACATTTTTTTATAATTTTCTTTTAAAACAGTTAAAAATAAGACACTTTAATAAAACACTTTTTGCCAGGACTTATTAATAAGCTAGATTAAATCAATTAAAAGGACAGTTTGCTAGTTTAGACTTATTTGCTTTTAGTCAAAACTGTTGGATTGAATTAGCACTAATAAGACCCAAAAAGCTAACAAAAGGCCAATAAGCTGAAACAGACCTAGACTTATACCTAATAAGCACTAAAATAAGCAAAACACATAAGCTAAAAAAGTAGTAAAAGGATTTAAGACAGTGGACTCTAAAAGTGGTTTAAAGGACTTTTGACAAACTTTTAAGCTAAGATTATGAACTAAAAAGCACTAAGATTAAGCTAAAATCTAAAAACAAATAAAGTACTAGACTCAAAGAATACAAATAAGCTGGATTTTAGCAAAACACCTAATGAAATAAGCTAGAAAAATATGAAATGAAATGACAGATTGACTACTTTGTTTTTGGCATTTTTAAGAAGAAATGACAACTTGCAGACAGAATTTAAGACTCAAAAATGAATTTGACGCACTAAAAACTTGAAACAGATTAACATTAGACTACAATAAGCTAAATACAATAAAAAATAAACCAAAGACAAGCTAGATTCTAACCGTAAATGATCTGCATAATCAAACTCTTAAGTAAAGACCATGAACTAGAACTTCTTGACTGATTTTAATCCAAATCATTTAAAAGCCTATACCAAAGATAACTCAAAACAGATTTGAAATGATGCAAAGGAAACCACTTTGAAGCATAAAAACCACCTGTCTAGTAGGGATTTAAGAAATTCTTCTAATAAGCAGTTAAAATAAAAAATGGACTAGCAGACTTGGAATTATGATAAAACAATATTCAAAACTTAACAATGACTAATCTGAGCTTATGAAAACTTGTTTTTAAACTTCATAAGAGCTTTTAAAACTCAGAGTATCCTAGAAAAAACAGAAACAACAATTTAGACATGTTTAAGTTGCTTAACCCAAACACCCCTTTAAAACTTGAATTTTCATTTTTAAGCTAAGACAGATCTAAATAAGCTTAGAATTGCTAAAACAGATTAAGAACTATGACAAATAAGAACTAATAAGCAAAAACTTTAGAATAATAAGCCCTAGATTATAAGCTAAGCTAAATAGCAGTTTAGACTTAAAATGGTTAGATTTCATGAAAACACAAATCAAACTTAAACTAAACTATAAACTAAATACAATAAGAATAAAACAAACTAAAATAAATCATAAATATGTCAGAGAATCAGCCCAGAAAAAAAAGCAGTTTAATAAGCTGATCAAGAAATTAAGCTAAAAATAGAAAAAGTAAACATAAATAGTCCTTTGCTCTAAACAAGGACTTAAATGCTCTTTAGAGCTTAATCTACAAGCTCCAACTTATTTTCATAAGCTGGTACAATCCCATAAGCCCATCCATTTCTGGCTTATCATCCTTTTTAAGCTTTTAATGACTTTTTAAATAGTTTTAAGTAACAAGGCTTATTCAGTTAAGCTATAAGCAAGCTTAACTGAATAAGTTTTAGCTTTTTAAGGTAATAAGAGCTTATTGCTTATTCAAGTGAAATCCAAACACATTTTAGATGAGATTTGCATAAAAGTAAAATAAGGATTCAAAACAATATTTAAAAGGAAACTAAATTTTATTAATAATGAAAGAGGTTACAATGTTTTGAGATGAAATACAATAAGAAAATACAATAACCTGAAATTTAAGCTAAAAACGACTAAAAAAACTATATATCATAACTATATGACTGAGCCTCTATTTATAGTTGAGGAGAGAAGGATCCAGAAGCAAAGGATCGTCTTCAAGCACCCAATATTAGCCCTTGATTCATAACCAACTTTCAATCCATCCATTTGAGCCCTTAAATCAACCTCCACGTCTTATTAGCCAATAGGACACCTTGGGATTACCAAGGTGTCAGTGAATGATGCAATACCTTGTTCCACGTTGGCCTTCTAGATGAGATGGAGCGTGTAGGAGGGAAAGATTTTACCCGTACGTATTAGTCACTTGTTGCAGTGTAAATAGGAGGGATAATGAATAGTAATTTTGACTGGCGTATTTTGATATGTTTGACTTGATTTGGCCTGTTATATTCTATTGGCTTTGGGCTGTTTTGTACTAGTGAGGTTGGATAATGGACAATAGTTAAGGCTTTATTATTATAGGCTAAAAGGCTTGGTAACCATTCAAGATATTAATGGGTTAGACCCGGCCCAAAAAACGAGTACGTTGACCCCATTTAAAAATGAATACGTGCTCGTACTTCCATTTCCTCACGGTCTTCCAATCTTGTGCTCGGTTTTGTCATTTTTGGCATCGTTTTTGTCCATTTTTGATATATCCGTTACCTGCACAATACAATTACAAAATAGACATATACAATGTATTTTCCATTTTGTTTTTGATCATTTAAGCTCGTTTTAATAAAGAAAAATGATATGTGATTAAACACATATCAGAGGCCTTTGACAAGAGACATATAGGAGAGGACGCCATCATATCTCCAAGAGACAAAGTATACAGATTGTTGCCTCGAGATCTAATCAATAGATCAACACCTTCTAGATTACGAATGAAATATATGTGTTGACAAAAAGCAACTTCAAGGTTCGAATCACATAATTGCCTAACGAAGAATAAGTTGTATCCAAGTCCTTCTACGTACTAAACCCTTAAAATCATAACATTACCAATCTGATAATCACCATATCCTAATATCTTTGCCACGTGATCATTTCTGAATTTGACTGTAACCAAAAATTTATTGACGAAATTGGTGAGCTGAGAGCGATCTCCGGTCATATGTTTGGAGCAGCCGGAGTCTAAATACCAGAGAAAAATTTGGACGACCTGCATTCATCAAGAGAGAAAGATGGAACATCGGAAACTATGAATCCCCAAGATTTACTGGGCTCCTTTTTGTTAGCAGATAAAGATTTAATATTCTTAGGTTTGCTAACGGGAACATTAGTTTTAGATTTCTTAGGTTTCCTTGAGTAAACCAATGTTACCACAGGCTTAATTGTATCACTTTCTAGAGTAGTTGGTTTCCTAAGGGAGACTTTAGTGGTTGTAGTTATCCTAGTTAAAGGGAACGCATTTCCTACTATAGTGAATGTCCGACCAGTAGGTCTCCAAGTGTATCCAATATTTGTAAACACTTTTCCTGTTGGTTTCTAAACTTTTCTCTTTGAACTTTTCTTAATAGATTTAGATTTATTACGAGCATTCACATCATTGTTAAAATAAAGAACACACAAATCATGATTATTAGAAAGCATGCAACCATTACACTTAACACATAGAAGTTCAGAATTCGCATTAAGCTTGGAATGCTGCACATTTACAGTTCCTTTAGGTTCAACAACACTGTTCTTATTTTTCAAACTAGATTTAACTGTCCTAGGGTGGGCTTATACTTTATTCTTCTGAGTACTACTTGGTGTTCGCTGAATCTTATCTTTCTTTGTATTGCCTGAAGGCTGTGATCCGCTAGCACTAGTAGACGGTTTTACTCCTGTAGAAGACAACATAGGTTTGTTAGAAACTAGGTTTGATGAAGAAGCTGTTTTGTGTTTGTGATTCTTGAGGATGTGACGGGCTTAGTGAATCTAACTCTTTTGTCCTTGTTCTTTGGGGTCACAGCCACTAATTTATCACCTGAATTGTTGATGCTAGGGCAGGTTTGTCCGATTATTATAAGCAACTCCTGAATTTGTTTTGTATACTTACAAGCAGAGTCTAAGGAAGTATTTAGAGGATTTTGTGATTTTCCTTGTTCCACTATTTCCTTAAGAATCGCAGCTTCTTCCTGAGTGTGCTTAAGGTAATCAGAGTGAGCTGACCTATTGTTCAACAATCTAGGGTTTAAAGTTTCCACATCAATCTTAAGCATTTCTGGAGCAATAGTGTGTTTGGTAACAACATTATCAGCTAAATCTTTTCCTTTAAGTTTCCTTAATTCATCCTTGAGAGCTATTATGACCAAACCTTGTTCCTGAAGACTTACATTTAAATCAGAGATTTCCACAGACTTTTGATTGACTTGATTAATTAAAGCATCACATTGTTCTTTTGATCGAATACGTGTTGGTTTAATCGAGTCATAAAGTTGTTTATAGGTCTGTCTCAAATGTTCACTCTCAGCAATAAGTTTTGAAACCCTATGATCCAGTTTAATATTTATCGTTTCAATCTCTTCTATGTCCTTTTTGACCTTATCCTCATTCATATTTTCACTAAGAGATTTAATTCTCTCTTTTAACTTCTTTATGACTGTGTATTTCTCTTGCGACTGAGCTTTCCATTCATTTAATTCAAAAAATTGATCAAAACTTGGAGCACTTTGATTTGAAACAGAATTGTCCCTTTGAAAAATTTCCTGATTAAATTGAGTATCAACTTCTAAAGAGATGCAATGTTTTTCAAGAGTGGTAAAATTTCTGAATAGTTTATCGTAAATCCCTTTTTCAACGAAATCCTTTTTGTTGAGAAGCTCAGTCTCAAGTTTGAGACACTTTTCACATTCATGCACATTCACAGAAGCATTATCCACAGACGAATTCATAATTATGTTTACTATATCTTTGTGGATGACTTGTACCAAGAGTTGTTCATTTTCGTTCAAAACTTGATTCATTTTAACTTCAAACATTTTTGACTCTACAAGATGTTATTCCACAGCCTGTTCCATTTGATGAAAGACATTTTGGACTTCAGAAAGTTCATCAATCAAATATTGATCGAATGTATTAAAAAGTCCTTTAGAGCTTTTACAAATGGAATTATTTCATCCCTAAAACAAGCTTTTGTATGTTCAAACCCCCACGAGCCCTCAGTAATGGCTGTGGCCGTAGTTCTTTCTTTGACAACCATGTCAAATCCAGCAAGATGGTGTTTAAGTTTCTTCAAACTCGTATTAACCATGCTGACTTTAGGAAGTTCTTTAGGAACCTCAACTTTGGTGGGTCTACAAGAAGGAGTGGGATCTGAAGAATTCATATAATTCTGAGACGAAAAGGCTTGTTCAGCAGATAACTCAGTTCGCGGAACAAATCGTGTTTCAAAATCTTGAGAAAGTTGGTTAAGAGCAGCATAATCGACTGGTGTAGTATTAACTTTCTTTTCTAACATCAATGGATCTTGTTGTTTTAAAATCATTTTTGAACGACTCTCTTCGGCAAGCACAAGGGCCTCTTCGGAGTCAGGAATCACGATAGCACTAGTGTTCTTAATGACATTACCATAATACAGCTTTGGTTTCAACTTCTGAGCTTTCTTCATATAGAAAGGATTTTGAAAACCTAGAGCTTGTTTAGTGGTATGATCA
>BQNB010027512.1:10110-57560 GCA_026074375.1 Tanacetum coccineum
CGAATGACGTCATAAGAATTAAACATTAAGATGGATAAGAAAAGAATTAAATGATACGAAGAAAAAGAAGATTATTTTTGGTTTTTCCATTAATTCACAATTTATTAAAAAGCTTAAATTCAAGATAAGGTTTTTGTGATCACGTCATTGAAAAACGATTTACGAAAAGTAAAAGGAAAAGAAATTGTTGATATTGTTGCACAAATACCATCTGCCAACACTATTGTTCCAGGAATGTTCAAGCTAGATTTAGAACCTTTAGCTCCTAGATTACTGCAAAATAGGGAAGCTCACTTAGAATACCTTAAGTACACCCAAGAACAAGCTGATATTCTACAAGAGATAGTCGAACAAGCTAAAGCAAAACAACCTTTAGATAGTGCGTTAGACTTTGCCTGTAAGCATGCCCAACGAATTCAAGAGTTACTGGTATATATTCGAGATACATGCCCTAATGCGAACAAACTTAGTGCGAAAAAGGTTGCTGTCACACCCAAAAACAATGTCAAGAAAGTTAGGTTTGTTGAACCTCTCACATCCTCAAGCAACATTAAACATGTAGAGTCATCAAAAACATCAGATTCTAACACACGTGTGTTGTCTTCTACAGGATTGAAGTGTTCTACTAGTAAGTGCGGATCAAAGCCTACTGGCAATAAAGGAATGATAGGATCTCGCAAACACCAAGTAGGAACATGAAGAATAAAGTAGAATCCCAACCTAGGAAAGTTAATAATAAAAATTGTGTTGTTGAACCAATTCGTGATGTTGATGTTAAGCATTCACTGTTAAATGCGAATTCTGAACCTATTTGTGCTACTTGTAATAAATCTATGTTTGATGGTGTTCATGATAAGTGCCTTCTTGATTTTGTGGAAAATGTGAATAGCCGTACTAAATCTGCTAAGAAACATAAAAAAATAAAATATTTGGAAACCTACGGGTCATGTATTCACTGAAGTAGGATTTAAGTGGAAACCAACAGGCAGAACTTTCACTATAGTTGGTAATTTGTGCCCTTTAACTAGGTTCACTTCAGCTAACGTAGTGCCTCATAAGAAAACCAATTCCCACTCAGTTGAAACACAAAAATCAGAGCTTAAAGTCTATAGCAAGAAACCCAAAAATGTTAAAAATGTAGGTTCGAGTAAAAAAGCTAAGATTGTAGAATCTAAGAATGCTAACCACTCAAAACCCAATCATACTTGGGGATCCAATGCTACAGATATTCCATCGTCTTCTTCTCTTGTCATGACAGGTTGTCCAGATTGTTCTCTGGTATCTGGACTCCGAATGTTCCAAACACATGACAGGGAATCGCTTTTAGCTCATGAACTTTGTTAGTAAATTTATGGGTACATTTAGATTCGGGAACGACCATATTGCAAGAATTATGGTTTATGGTGACTATCAGCTAGGAAATGTTACTATTTTAAGGGTATACTACGTCGAGGGGCTTGGACATAACTTGTTTTATGTTGGTCAATTTTGTAACGGGGATCTTGAAGTCGCATTTCGGAAAAACACTTGCTTTATTCGTAATTTAGAAGGTGTTGATCTACTTTTCGGATCACGAGACACAAATTTGTACACAATTTCTCTTGATGACATACTTAAAACATATTCGATCTATCTTTTATCCAAAGCATCAAAGAATAAGAGCTGTTTATGGCACCGTCGGTTATCACATCTCAACTTTAGTACTATTAAAAAGCTAGTTAAAGACGGTCTTGCATGAGGCATTCCAAGACTTAAATTTCAAAAAGATCATTTGTGTTCTGCATGTGCATTTGGAAAAAGCAAGAAATCCTCCCATCAACCCAAAGCTGAAGACACTAACCAAGAGAAGCTATATCTTTTGCATATGGATTTGTGTGGCCCGATGCGTGTGGCGAGTATTAACGAGAAAAGGTATATCTTAGTGATTGTCGACGATTACTCAAGATTTACTTGGGTCGGATTTTTGAGGACAAAAGATGAAGCTCCTGAGGCAATCATTAAATGCATCAAAAATATTCAAGTTCGTTTGAATGCCACAGTCCGTAATGTTCAAACAGATAATGGAACCGAATTTGTCAATCAGACACTTCGTGAATTTTATGAAAATGTTGGCATCTCGCATCAAACATCTGTTGCCCGCACTCCTTAGCAGAACGGCGTTGTCGAAAGGCGAAACCAAACTCTTGTAGAAGCTGCTCGTACAATGTTAATATTTTCTAAAGCTCCATTATTTTTATGGGCCAAGCAATCAATACAGCCTGTTACACACAAAACCGTTCAATAATCCGCCGTCGATACAACAAAACTCCATATGAGCTTATGCAAGATAAGAAACTAGATTTATCATTCTTTCATGTATTTGGTGCACTCTGTTATCCTACCAACGACAATGACAACCTAGGTAAATTAGATGCAAAAGCTGACAATGGTATTTTTGTTGGTTACGCGCCCGCAAAGAAAGAGTTCAGAATCTACAACAAAAGAACCCATAAAATTATTGAAATAATTCATGTGACATTTGATGAGCTGATAGATATGGCTTCTGAACAACTCGGTTTAGGTTCCGGACTTCAATGTATGACTCCTGCAACATCTAGTTCAGGACTCGTTCCAAACCTTGTTTCTCAACAACCTTGTATTCCACCAACTAGAGATGATTGGGATCACTTGTTTCAACCTATGTTTGATGAATACTTCTATCCTCCATCAATTTTTGTTACTCCAGTTCAAGAAGTTGCTGCTCCGAAAGCTGTGGTTTTAGCTGATTCTCCTGTGTCAACTTCTATTGACCAGGATGCTCCATCAACAAGTATTCCATCAACACAAGCATATATAGACTCCGGTTCCGTTGAGAAGGTTTTTTTTTTAGAAGATTGAGAAATCTACGTTTGAGCAAATTGATTCATATTTTTTGATTTGATTCACAAGTAAACATCATTTAATAGTGAATCAAAGCTATAAATCACAAATTTAATTCACAAATCATTGCTAAAATCGAGTTATGGTAATGATTCCTTAAATTTGTATAGAAGATTCAGTATTTTACTTATATTGCAAAAAGAGAGATTTTTTAACATTGATTCGAGTTTTATTTACACATTTTGAATTATAATCACATTAAAATGAGTTTTACGCTTGAAAAACTTGAATCAAAGTTAAAAATCTATCATTTTTGAAAACCTTCTCAATCTTCTCAAAATAAAAACCTTCTCAATCGATCTGGATTATATATATATATATATATATATATATATATATATATATATATATAGATATATATATATATATATATATATATATATATATATATATATGAAGAGTTATAGTGAGAACATCATGTTAGGTGCGAAACTTTACCAGAACTATTCTAGACCAATCAAATTTAATAAAGTTATTTTTCATTTATTTAATACTTTTATATCTAAGATTTATTTGGGGTTTGTTTTAAATTTTTAGATAAACATAATTTGTGATCAAATTTGAAACTTCCGATAATAAATGACACGATATATTTTGTATTGATTGCATATCCAAATTTAGATTAACATCATTTAAACTAACTTAAAATAAATTGCTACCGTTTATTCTGTTGATAATAATGATATTTACTGATTTTCAGATTTGATTTTGAATTGATTGTACTCCCTACAATAAATGAAATGCATTTATTCTCTGATAATTAATAACAATTTATACTTGAGTAATAAATAACACATTTACATACAATGTTTTTATAATTGTGGTTCAATTAAGGGTGTTTTTTTAAGAAACATGTATGCTTATAATTGAGAATCCATGTATGTTTTTTTATGAAACATTCTTTTATTATCAAAAAACCCTGAATGTTTTTTATTTTTGAACATATTTGTTCTTTTTAATTATAAAACATGAATGGTTTATAATGAGAGAAACATGTATGTTGTATTTGTAAAAGATGTATGTTTTTTTATTTGGAACATATTTGTTCTTTTTTGGTATAAATCTCCTATATTTTTTATAAATCTCCTTGAAATAAATGATATGATTGATTTTGTATTGATTGTATATCCATATATTGATTAACACTTTTGAAACTCCCTAAAATAAATGATACAATTTATTTTGAAACTACCTAAAATATATCAATACTGAGATTGTTTCAAATTCTTTGTAATATAATGATATTGATGTTTATTTGAAACTCCTTAAAATAAATGATATTGATTGTTTCATTAATTGGGAAACAGTTACGATTGCACTTTTTAATTATGTTTAATACCAATTATATCCTTATCTATACATTTTGAGCCAAATTTTAATTTCAATTATTTACAAAAATGCCATCATGCATTAATGACCATTGATTAAATGATCCAAGGGTCTAGATTGCTTTAAAATAGTTCTGTAAAGTTCTACACATAAAATGAGTTCTCAATATAACGCGCCTATATATAAAGATAATATAATAAATATATATGATAAATATATATGAGACTTTCTTTCAGAACCCTTCTTGGCGAGAACCTTTTTTTGAAAACAGAACCATCAAAAACTTGCATGCACGCCTTCAATAATTGTATTTTTTGCACATGTGTTCTAAAAACAACATATATATTTAAAAAAAACATAGTTGTTCTAAATAATATGATAAGAAATTAGAAATACAAAATTTTTCTTTGAAGGTGTGCATGTATGTTCTTATAAGGTGTGCAACAACAATATTGCGGCCGTGTGTAAGGTTTTTGTAAAAGAAAATGAAGAGTTCACGATGATACTGAAGAACATCGGTGGATTCTTACGATTATTGATTATTTTCATGTATTTTTTTAATTTTTAAAAGGCGTGCATGTATGTTTTTGGTGGTAATGTCAGTTCTTATTCTCGCACTAAGAAATGGTTCTGAAAAGAACCACTAAACCCTATACCAAAAACCCTAAACACCTAACCACTAAACCCTATACCAAAACCCTAAACCCCTAACCACTAAACCCTATGCCAAAAACCCTAAACCCCTCTCCCTAACCACTAATCCCTATACCAAAAACCCCAAAACCCCTAACCACTAAACCCTATACCAAAAACCCTAAACCCCTAAACACACCCGTAGCTTAACAATTATTACCCCTAACATTGTAGTATCACCAGTGATAAATAAATAATAATAAAATCTCATATGATAAAGTAATATAATGTGACATTAGTTATGGTATTCCACATATAATTAATATCACATGTGATAAAGCAATATAATATGACACTAATTATGGTTATTTTTAAATATTTTAACATGTAATCAATGTTATCTATCACTTGTGATATTATACTGTTAGTAGGTTTGAAAGGGTTAACACATAGCTTTGTGGAAAAATAGTGTTTAATTTAACTTTCACAAATTATGTTTGATATATGGTTAGAATGATAAAGATGTTTATTTTTTAATGTCAAACATGAAGAATCATTTAATGTTTTACACAAATACTTATGCTCATTTCATGACATAATGTTGAGTGTTCGATCGTACAAATATGTTATATCACATGTGATACTACAAGCGGGTTTGATGATAAAAATAAAATTCCTCGATATTCACCAACTTTTATAAATAAACTGTTTACATTTGGAAGTCCAAAAATTATGTATGATAAATGGTTGGAAAGCTAAGAATATGTACTTTTCAAAGCCAAAAATGATAAATGAGTTAGAGTTTCACACAAATATTTATACCCGTTTTACGAAAGCATGTGAAGTGTTCTAACTTACATATTAGTGTAATATCACTAATGCGGAGGTTGTAAGGGACTTCTACAAGAAGTTTTACAATCCCCTAAGCAGTGTATCTAATCGTTGCAGTGTAGTATAGGCAAGACTCAGGGGTTGTTATCGTTCTCTAGGGGAATAGGTTGGGAAGGCTTGATCACGGTCTAACAGAATTCTAGGGGTTGAGAGAAGATTCTTTTTGTAATTTATATTTTATGAAAGAGGTAAAATCTATGTTTGAGAGGTTGTTGTTTATGACTAATACCTAAACTAATTAATATCTTATCTACTCGTGAAGCATTTATGATAAGTAAAGTATTTTACCTAATCATTCACTACTTCTCAGATTGTCTCCTAGACCGAAGCTTTGTCACGCTTGTGATGATCTGTGTAATATTTCCTAGGTTCATGATCGGATTTCACGAACCGACCCTATTTAATATTTCATTAGAAACGCACAAGTAAGGTAGTATGAAGACTATTACAACGCCCCTAAGAGTATATTAAATGCATGCGAAATAACTTAAGAGGGATTAACCATATAGTGGGTAAGGTAGTATAAAGACTGTTACCGATGGTATCCTTTCTACACTACTCGCGTTTCCCTAGACATATCAACAGTGATAAAGACAAAGGCTGGTTTTCTAAAGCCTAACGCACACATTCATCAACAAGAAGCAACATCAAAAGGATCTACAATCTAAGTTTCATGCAATCATAGATAAATACAAAGGAGTGTTTAGCCTCGCATGTTATAAACAAAGCAAGAAGATAAATTAATTAAACAAAACATGGACATATTGAATGATTAAAGATAAATAACCTTACTTGATTAAAACATGGATCCAAGGTAGTACAATAGGGTTTTGAGGCCCTAAAATGACATATAAAGCTCCTAAAACGACTAGGGTTCATCTCCCAAGGGTTATAAAAATTTATCCTAAAGTTACACCCTAAAACCCGAAAAATGGATTTATATTTATAGAGTTGTCGACGCGACGGCGTCGCTTTGTGATCGTGACGTCGTCGCCACGTAGATGATTTTAGATCCTCTTTAAGTCGGTCACGCTCCTGCCCTTCATGTGCTAAACATTGTTTGAATATCGATGCACATGTTGAGGGGTAGCATTTTGAATGGTTTAAGGCTGAGATAATACCGAAAGACCGTCTAAGTTTGTAAGTACAAGAGTAGTTATAAGGGTGGTTAGGATAATGTAATCGTCCCACGATCCAGCCAGAACCAGAAGATCCTACCCAAGGCTGGACAATTCCACTAGTTTAGTGTAGAAGGCCTTCGGTTATGATAAAAAGGATAAAAGTTAGAATAAGGGAAAAGTGCCCAACTGAGATAGAGTAGTACTGGAGACAAACCCAACAGGTATTAGTCTATGAAGTTGCACGTTAAGCACGAAGGGTTAAGATTAAAAAACAAATTAACATAAAAGGTTGAAAATAGCAGAAGCCCTCCCTTACATTTTACGTCAAAATCAGTCAATACATAAACTGTCAAAAACACTAAGCTATTGTCTGGTATTGAAGACAGTCGTCATGGACCTAGTGACGCAATGCACAACCCTCCCCAGCCACTCAAGGTCTCTTAAAAGACTCTTGTTTCATTTCTTACGATGATTACACGCATTTCTATCGACTTTCTTACTCCGAGTTAGTTAGTATTGAAAAGGTGGTAGTTTGCTCCAGCCTCTGATTACCAAAAACCAAAAGTGCACTATCGAGTCTAGAGCCAAAAGAGATCATCCATAAATCTCATTAGGACACTTATCCAAAATATGCTTGCTAATTCACACAATGTGAAAAACAAGAAATATATCAAGTGTCCTACGCATCATCCTTGTAATTTTGCCAGAACATCAGAGTGATACCTAAAAGTACTCACATGATGATGGAAATCCTTTCAGATCCAACATCAAACAAGCTCTGCGGTAGGTGACTTGTGAGATCCTATATGGATCAAACTTGTGATACTGGATATCGATTCGGTCCAGCTTATGAATTGACAAATGAATTTTGAGCAAACTTACTGCTTTTTAACACCTTAACAACATTAAGTATACTATTGTTCTCATCAATTATAAAAACCACATTCTTTTAAAAATAACGACAAGCAGTACTAGTACCTTTTCTAACAACAGTACCTTATTTATGATCGTGACTCTTCCCTTTAAGAATGGATCAAGCATATTGCTTAACATCAAATTTCAACATCCCTGTACCTCAAAACATCTACAGCAGCTAGGGTTTCATCAGAAGCAAACTCAAATAATAGATTATAAACCATCTGTTTAATTCTCAAGACCTCTTTCACCTTCTGAATAACGTTTGAAATAGAACCTTCAACTACTTTTAACGCATGAATAAACCTTCAATGAAAGAACATCTAGAACATAACCTGAATATGGGTTAAGTTGTCCTCTACCCAAGCAGATCAGCTTCAATAGTATAAAACCTTAAATCTGTTCATGCCTTCTTCATCAGCGATAATTAATTTGCTATTGTTTTTGATCATTCAAAAACCTTAAATGCTTCTTTATCTTGTTACGAAACTCAGGCAATCAGAACCCTTCAAACCATGAACACAATGATTTTCTTAATCCTAAAAACCAATCAGTATAGAATCATAACCTATAAACCCGCATATAAAACCATACCCTAAAAATTAGGATTTAGTTAGTCGTTTAAAAACATCAAAGATAAGCATAAATCTACATTCCAAGATAATCTTTAATAAGCAGCAGATCGGTTTGAAGAAGATTTTATGTTTTACCGAATTAGGGTTTAGTGAAAAACCCTAGTTTCTCCGAATTTAACCACCAAAAACAGAACATAAACACAAACTTCTTTTCTTTCTTAAAACCTTGTAGATCCTAGATCATGAGCCACATAGCTCTGATACCAATTGTGGAGAGCGTCAGAAACTCATCTAGGATTATAATAACAAAGAACATATATACATAACGGAATATAAATAAGAACAATGTTATTGAACAAGGTTTTACATTCATACAAGCCCCAATTCTATTTGATCAATATAGAACGGTTACCTAACTGTAACATGATCAAATATACTTTGATCTTGAGGCTAAACTACATACTGTAGACGTCTACATCTTTACTTGCGCACACATAAACTATGTCTAGGGATCTCTTTATATATAGAGAGTCGATAAGACTTACAAAGGAATCTCAATTATATTAGGAAACTAAATCTTCCTAATATTTGATCTTTATCTTTTAAGGAGATCTTTTAGAATCCTCCATCTTTTGTAGAATTTCATAATATCTATTTAGATCCTTTTGTTTCATTCTTTATCCTTTTGAGCAAGTTCTTTTGTATCATTGTTTTTGTATCATCAAATCAATAATTCCCAACATTTATGTATATATCGCTTGTGATATTATACATAGTAGTTAAAAGTTTAGGTTTTTTGGTATATGGTTTAATGGTTAGGGGTTTAGGGTTTTTGTTATAGATTTTAAAGTTTATGTATATACCACTTGTGATATCATATCTAGTGGTTAGAGGTTTAGGATTTTCGATATAGGGTTTAGTGGTTAGGGGTTTTAAGGTTTTTGGTATAATATTAGTGATAGATAACGTATGAAACGAAAGAAACAGTCTAAAAACGAACAAAAACGTGCGAAAACAGACAAAAATGTGCTAAAACAGATAAAAACGTACAAAAACAAACGAAAACGTATGAAAACAGACTGAAACATATGCAAACGGATGGATACGTCTAAAAACAATCAAAAACGGACGAAAGGTATCAAAACGGACAAAAACGTGCGAAAATGAAAGAAAACGTGTTAAAACAGACGAAAGCGTGCGAAAACGGGCGAAAGCGTCTGAAAACAAGCAAAAACGAGCGAAAGCGTGTGAAAACGAGAAAGCGTGCGAAAACGGGAAAGCGTTGGAAAGCTTAAGAAAACATGCGAAAGCTAAAGAAAATGCGCGAAAGATGACAAAAACGCACGAAAGCTGACGAAAACTTGCGAAAGCTGGCGAAAACGCACGAAAGCTGGCGTAAACGCGCGAAATCTGACGTAAACACGTGAAAGCTGGCGTAAACGCACGAAAGTTGGCGTAAACACGCGAAAGCTGGCGAAAATACGCGAAAGCTGACTAAAACACGCGAAAGCCGACAAAAACACGCGAATGCGGACGAAAACATATGAAAACGTAAGAAAATGTCCAAAAACGGACGAAAAAGTGTGAAAACGTAAGAATGCCTAGAGCTTGGACCCGAATACGTAACTGTAATGGATGATGAAGGAGAAGTCACGTAAGAACGTGTGACTTTGAGTCTAGCTACAAGACTCGAAAATAAAGAAAAGCGCTTCTTGGGAGGCAACTCAATGTTTATTTTTCCCTCACTTAGGAGTGTCGTGTGTTTTAATTCTTTATTGTTTGTTTTATTATGTTTGAATGAATTCTGTAATCATGCTTTGTTTGTTTATAACTTCGTCTTATTTGCAATTAAAGGTATTTTGTAACAAAATAAGTGTAGGGGAATATTTTCGGTTTTTAAGAACCAAATTCAAACATTTAAAATAAATTGTTTAGATTAATTCGCGTCAATTTTGAGTCATATGATTGCAACGATTAATCGAGGTTTTTATGCAGTGCTTTCTTCAGATTTAACTAATAAAATTGCGTGCAGGGAATTTCTCATTAAAAACGAAGAAGATTTTTTCACAGACGCTGGAGGCGGCGTCGAGATTAACACCCGACGGCATCGCGTAACCAGGAATGTAAAAATTCGAATTTTTTTAGTATTTCTGAAAAATAAAATGTGCGAAATTTTAAATTTGTAATTATTTTGTAAACCTGCATAAACCTATAGTTACATCATTACTCTCATCCTATCTTTACTGTTTTTATAGAGTCAAACCCTAAACTTTCATTGTATTTATATCTATCCCGCCGATTTTATGCTTGGTGTAGTTGTCTTTGTCTTTGATTACCGGTTATATTTGACGAGAAGAAGCTTGGAAATTCTTAGGAAGTTTCATTGGATAATTTTTAGAGGACGATTTAACCAGTTATCGCATGTTTCTTCTTTATTATTGAGCAAACCAAAGGAGTACTAGTTTCTTTTCCTAGTTTTCTTATCCCTTTATTTGTTTTTACGGGTACTTCTATAGAACATTGGGGGCAACGTTTAACTTAAGTGTAGGGGAAAATAAGCCTTAGAAACTACTCCTTCATTTTCCATTTGCTTATTCCTTAAAATGATGGGTAATATATCGAAACATAACATAAAAAGGTAATTTTGAACCAAATTTATTTTTTTAAGGCACACACCGACAAAAACCAAGTATTAATAGCGTCTCATGGATAGGAATGTGTATGACTAGCACAAAAACCCTCAAAATTCCACCAAAAAAATGTAAGGTTCGCCTTTAGATCTTTAGGAATTCGGTATCCATTATTGATACCCAAGATAGTTTATACCTTTAGCTTTCTCGAGTTAAGGTTCGAATGCAGTCATATGTGTCTATTCCGTCGTTACGGATGTGTACGTATGTTCTTTATCGCCTTTTCTGGAGCATTGGTATCGGTTTTAAATTATACGAGTGTACCGATAGTATATTAATTCTATAACTTGTTTTTGTGATGCATCCCGATACCGCATAGTAAGTATTAGGATTTGCTAAAAAATAGGCACTAGGATTAACTCATGTTTTAAACCTGTAATTGTTATTATGGCCACGCCGATCATATAACTATCCCACACCCTTGCCATGGACTCATTTTTAGTGTAGGATACCCCTAGTACAACCCTTCGACCCTATCTTTTTCAAGGTTCTCATAATTTTCTGGTTAAGCCGGACTATTAATGAAGAGCATTGTCACCCTTGAACCAATTGTTACACCCAAATCGCCTTAGCCTACCTTGTATGTACTCACCTATAGTACATTATTGTTTTGACCCAAGATAATTATTTGAGTACACGGTTGCTAAGTCCTTATCCTTGTAAATACAGTTTTGGGACGATTGGGATTCATGGTAGTATTCATCTTATGAAGAATTAGGGAAGAAGTAATTTATTACCCCCAATAGAGCTCAATAAGCTCCATGTTATTTTGATCCAACTCAAATCGGGTCATTAGTTAGATTGTAAATAAATGAGTATGTAAAAATTCAAGTGTAGGGGTGTATTTATAAACCCCCATGATGTATTATATGTTTAAGCAATGGCAGGGCAAAAGTGTACAAAAAAATATATATAAAAAAGTGAAAAAATATACGGGCTGCTATTTGCTTATGTTTATGTTTATATTAGAGTCAAGAAAAGAAAAAGAAAGAGATTGATGTAGAGTTTTGTAAAGTTTGTATATTTTGTCCTAGTCTTTGGCTTAGCAACCAAACCAACGTGTATTCTTATAAATAATTAGCTAACCTTTCCACTCCAAATTCACCAAAAAGTCACAACCCAAATGTATCCCATTTGTTTCTATTTTCGTTAATGTTATCTTACACCTACACCCCACAACCTTTTAAAAGACCTATTTGACAATAATGAATAATGCTTGCACCTAGCGGTAGAGGTTTGATCCTTTACCAAGCCTATGGTAACTTATATACTATGACATGTATTGAGTGTTGGTTTTCCGTTTCCCCATTATGTTATAATTTATTATACACCCGAGTGAAAGAGAGAATCCTAAACACTTATTTGAGGTGTTAGTATATACTTTCAGTGCTTTTAATTACGAGGTCTAGAAGGTTATGTTATAAAATACTTTTAAAGAGTATGTTAAATGACCCTCATATTGCTATTGTCTATGTAGAAATGCCTATTTGTTTGAGGACAAGCAAATCTCAAGTGTAGGGGTATTTGATGATGTGTCATTTTATACACTATTTCTGGGTCATTTAACCCCCTAAATATTGTAAATATGCCTAGATTATGTGCATAATAATTTGTTTTCATGTTTTTAGCACTTGGATGGCTTTTGAAAGAAATACATGTGACTTAGGCTCATTTAGAGAAGAAACAGACAAGATTACGAACCTACACCAAATCTCATGATAACTTTTGCAAACAGTGGCTTGAGACGGAAACAATGCTGGAGACGGCGTCGCACATAAAGCCGACGCGTCGTGATCTATAATATTGACTGACATCAGGAAATTTGCGATGCGTTAGGTACGTGCCTCTTAAAGAGGATCTAGAATCATCTACTTAGGTGGACGGCGTCAACATTTCCTAAGAGAACGCCATCGCGTCGATATCACTGTATATAAAACCATTTTAATTTAAGGGTTTTAAGGTGTAAACTTTGTATAAACCAATGAGACAAATAACTAGTCATTCTATCAGCCTTGTAGGTCATTTTTATAAGCCTCTAAACCCTATTTTTACTACCTTGAATCCATTTTATCAAAGTAGGTTATTTATCATAATCATTCAATAAGTTTAAGTGTTGATTGATTGATTTATATCTTCTTAGCTTTCGTTAACACATGGAGGCCAAACCCTCCTTTGTATTATCTATGATTTGCATGAAAAGTCAGTGTTGTAGATCCTCTTGATGTTTCTTCTTGTTGATGAATGTGCGCGTTAAGCTTTAGAAAACCAGCTTTTGTCTGTATCGCTGTTGATATGTCTAGGGAAACGCAAGTGTGTAGAAAGGATACCATCGGTAACAGTCTTCATACTACCTTACCCATTATATGGTTGATATCTCTTAAGATATTTCACAAGATTCATATAATATACTCTTAGGGGCCGTTGTAATAGTCTTCATACTACCATTACTTGTGCTTTTGCCTTATGTAACCCCCCCAAAAATCACGAACACAGCGAATACCACTTGGGGTGCAACTTCACACTTCAAACACACAAGTTACAGAAAACGACCTCAAAGAGTCTTTAATAATCCAAATGTCACATTCGATTGAATAAAATAAATCAGAGTAAATTCAGGTCCCAATAATTTCCTTTTTAACAAAAGTTACAAGAGTTTATACATGACTCATTTGTATATTTAAAGAAAGATGATCATCGAATGTGAAGAAAACCCAAGTCTTTAAAGTTTTGATATCCGCGAGACTCGAATGCTCCCAAGGCTCAGCTAGCGATATAATAACCTGAGAAAATACATGCAAAAGCGTCAACAATAATGTTGGTGAATTCATAGGTTTAAGTAAAAAAACAGTATTGAAATAATTCAAGAAATATTTCAGCAAGAAAGAAGCGTTACAATATTTTTTCAAAGTAATTATTTCAGAAATCTAAGTATGTGAATCAATATATCAATAATGTCAGTAGTGGACCATATAAGATTTAAAGTAATAATAGACTACGAAACAAATTCAGTAGTCCAAAACATGTATTATTGCACTAAGCTCATGCTCCCAAAACATTAACTAGTTTGTGCCCTTACTGTATATAGGATGTATGCCAAAACACCCTAACTGTCCTCACCATGTTAAATGCACCATGGCCAACTTGTGACCAGAAATTCAAGGTGGGGATTGTCAATCCTGATAGATCTACCCACAACATTCGCGCTTACCCCTACAAGGTAATTAACGGTTCATGATAAAAGGGACTTAATTGGCATTGTGGTAACCTAGGCAATAATATTCAGTCAACAATCTGGATAGCATACAGTTTGAAAGCACTTGTGTCCAATGTAAAACAAGTAATGGTTTCAAAAACTCTCAGTTTTCATATTAAGAATTCAGAGATCTAAAATTCGTTGTAGTAAGCCAAATCAAGCTTTAGATAAATCTAGGGTAAACCACCATGTTAATCAAACATGTATAGAAATCATGTAGTAAGACAAGTAAAAGCTTTAGTAAAAACATAGTCATGTAACGCTTATGTATATAAAGCAATAAGTTATTAGTGAAACGAGCATGTATTTTCACCCCGAAAATAGTTTATGAAAACCATTAAAAGTGAAAAGTTAGGGCTATGAACTCACCTTAGGTGGAAGTAGTCGGACAAGAATCAAATAAAGAGAATAAGCACCAACGAATCAACCACGACCTAAAAATAATTGGCGCGTATTTAAAACTTACACTTATAATAAAATGTAACGTAATACGAGTAAATAGATACATTTATTATTATACGCAGTATATAATATCTTATGCTTAAGAATCCATGATTGAGAAACACACACACACACAAAAATAGCGCGACGGTCTTGGACATGTTCTGTAAATGTGACGTTTATAAACTGAGAGGATCATCATACTTGTTAAAAGAATTCTAATGGACGAACAAGACGATCTCCCTCCATAATAAGTAACCTTATATATGTTATGTAACTACCATAGTTCACAACCATAAACCATAGCCTAAGTAATCTTATTATGAAAGACACATCAATGACACTTGTTCTAAAACAGGGTCTGCTGGACTTTCAAAAGTTTGACACTATCTGACCTATCTAAACCTTACAGAAAATTCTGGAAAAATTCAGGAAAGTTATACATATTATGAAGATGCTACAGTATAAATTTCGTCAAAAAGTATACAGTTTTTTACTCCGCTGCATCACAGCATCTTTACAATCGAGATTTCTTGACAACAAACACATTTGAACATTTAATCTTGTACAAAGGGTTTGACTCACTTTTACATTCTGAAAATCGACGAGGCCTAGTTCGTTGGAAATAGACTCTGAAGCATCATAATCATTGGGCCCTCGCAAATCTAGTAGAAGCTATTAGCATGACAAATTACACTACGCAGCAAGAAGTGACACAAAATTCTGCGCAAAACAGTGTGGCAGAGTTTTTGCCCGCGTTAAGTTTTCACACATCAAAATGCCATAACTTTTTTCGATTTAAGAGTTGGAAGTTCAAATTTTTACCACATCCGTTCCTTATAACGACCACACATCACACTTATCGTTTTAAAATCTCAGTTTACTAAACGCTCATCTGCTGAATGAAGCCTAAACTATTCTGGTCTAATTGAGGATTTCCAAACCCTCGCAAACTTAAATTTCACTCCAATTTCGCATTCAAACAGTAACTACACAACCAATAATCACTACTAAACCATTGATGAATGGTAAACGTAGAGATAGGAATGAGAAAGAGATAGAGATAGAGATGCGGACAAGGAGAGGGATCGTGTGAGGGGAATGAGGGAACATTGACGTGAAAGTGAGAAAGAAAGGGAGGATAAAGAGCAAGAAAAAAATCTCGATCAACCTCATTGCAGTGGTAGCAGAAAGAATCGAAAATGAACAGGACATGAAGAAGAGCCGTAATAGGGAGGCTAAAGACATATATAGGGATAACAACCGTGTGAGAGAGGTTAAAGACAGAGATAAGAATAGGAGTCATGATAGAGATGTTAAAAGAAAGAGTCAATGAAAAAAACACGATAGAGAGGTTTAAAAAAGAGTCAAGGAAAAGAGCTGCGATAGAGATGTCAAGAATATAGGATGGGAAAGGAGTCGCGATAGATAGGCTAAAGATAGAGACAAGGAGAAGAGTCGTGATGGGGAGGCTAAAAAAAGAGAAATCAGATAACCTTAACACGAAAGTAGGTACTTTTTAAACAAGATCCAACACGTTGTCTTAAACATCTGACAATCACACCCTTACACTAACAATAAAACCACATAAATATCAAAACAAACCCGCCCGTTGGGCGGGTTACGTAACTAGTATATATATATAGTGAAGTGTTATATTGAGAACTCATTTTAGGTGCAGAACTTTACGGAACTCTTAAAATAAATCTGGACCATTTGATGAGTATGATCAAAGGTTAAGATTAAAAGTGCAAAAAATGTAATTAAACAAAAATTGAAGGTTTATTTTTTAATTAAACAAAAGCCTAAAAGGGTATTATTGACATTTCATAAAAATCGGTCAAACACATTTTTCTCTCTTTTTAATATAATAACCGTCTACTTCTTTCTCCTCCTTCTCCAGATCCACTTTTCCTTCTCCAAATCCACTTTTCTCTCCTTCTTTCTCCTCCCTCTCTAGATCCGAAAAAATAAATAGACATCACTAATCTCTTTAGATTGAGCAGCATCAATGATTATGAGAAAAAAATAATTGCTTTGATATCTCTCCCTCTCACATAGTCGTCGCTCTTTCATCGCATCCACCGGTTAGCCGCATCCCTCTCACCACATCAATCGTAAAAGCCTATTACAAAAGAAAGAGCATGATCAGTTTTACAATTCAGTAGCAAGAACGAATCACAATGGTATGCACTTTTATTTTTTAAGGTTAATGATGAATGGCACACAAATTGGTTTATAATTTCATGATTTTTTGTTTTGTTAAAATTAATTTTTTAATTAGGTGTTTTTCAAAATGATCGGTGAATGAACATCTGTTGTAGCGGTAAAAAATTCGACGTCATATAGATGCTAATGGTAAATAAGTTATGAAATAAGATGTAAAACCAAGAGTGGACCCCTTTGTATCCTCCTTATGATAATAACTACCACATCACTGTTGTAATTATCAACACCAATGTTGTATGACAGGTATGGATATGTTAGAGGCTTAGAATGATTTGAAATAGCTTTTGTTAGATTTGAAGTTATTTTCTAGAGTCAATGGATATGGTATAATGGCGTTAAAGACTTGAAATATAGTTTTGGGATTTTATTTTAGGCAATATTGTTATGCTACAACTGAACTTGAAATGCGAGGGACTAGCCACTTTTTCTTTAGACTATATCGTAATGTTTTAATTTAGGCTGCTCTTCATAGGGTTGCTCTTCATATGTTAGTGTGATACGCCATTGTACGAATTATAGTTAGGCACATGTATGTTTTTGTTTAAAGTTTCCTCCTGAGACATTTTATCAATTAGTTTTTACAATTATTTACATGGCATTAATTTGATATAATCTCTTTCTTTTTGTTAATTTTATTTGTTTCAGGTGTGGGGGGGGGGGGGGGGGAACTGGGTGTTCAATAATAAAAAGGACGGTTTGTGTTTGTGACGAGATGATCAAATAGGGAATGCACTTGTGTTTTTAGGAGGCGTGCACATATGTTCTCGAAAGGGCGTGCATATATGTTTTTTGAGGACGTGCACATATGTTTTTGGATGACGTGCACATTATTTATAATAAATTTGATGATAATTTTGTTTTTGAATTGTATTTTGTGTAATAACAAATTTTGTATATGATATTTGTGTTCTTGGTTTATGATAAATTTAGAGGCCATATGTATAACGGTTTATGTTTTTATTTTATGTTTTTTATAAATTTAAAAAGATTCAAAAATGTACATCAAAAACATATGTTCAATTACAATTTAAGTAAATATTGTGCCACCTCAAAAAGCAGCTAATATTGTGATTGTAAAATAGGTGATTGTAATATTCAAAGATTCAAATCACCTATTTCAAAAATGTACACCTATTTTTCAAAAATGTAAAACACGTGCATATATGTTTATGATAAATTTAGAGGCCATATGAAAAACATTTTTTTTTCCAGCGTACATTTTTGAATATTACAATCACCTATTTTGCCACCTCTACCAAGCAGCTAATATTGTGCCACCTCGAAAATATACCCAAGTTACCAAATGTTTGATACTTTTCATCCAATGGATTTATTTGATTAAGGCAGACTCAGAAGGTACATATCAAATGGGATCTCTAGTCGTTGGATGGTCGGAAGGTCTCAATTGAGTGAGTATTGATGTATGGTTTTAATGATAAGTGTTTAAATGAATTTAAATGTGATAAAAGATTTGTGTAAGGAAGTCTACTTTGAATGAGGACAATTGAAAGAAAGAGCGGCGAAAAACGAAAAAAGATAAAAGGTCCTTAATCAATATGAAATTTAATATATTTCAAGAATAGTTTTGTAACTCTTTTGTTTTATACTAATAGTCACAAATTGATGGGTCAAATATGCAGTCGAAACTCAAACTCTACTTTGCTTCCACACTTCTTCAACTCTCACTGATCCAACATACATCATACATAATCAACCACCCTCATCCATCGTGCCGGAAAACAAATATGTCCATACTATACCAACATTCTCTTCTCCTGTTGCTCTTGCTCCCACCCTTTCATGTGGTTTCGCGACCTAACACCAACCAAAATGACCAAACAACCCTTCTTAGCATCAAAAGCTTCTGGTCTAGCCCACCTTCCCTCAGTCACTGGAACCAATCCTCCAACCCATGCACCTGGCCCGAGATTACATGTACTGCAAATACAGTCACAAGTCTCACCATAAATCAAGACATCACGGGTGTCGTTCCACCTTTCATTTGTGACATTAAAAACCTAACTCACCTTGATCTGAGTTGGAACTTTTTCAATGAAAATTTTCCTACGTATCCCTGATGACATATCGCGGTTATCGCCAGAGCTCAAGTATTTTAGTCTCTTGGGTAATAACTTTACGGGTGACATTCCGGTCAATATTTCAAGATTATCAAAACTGACATATCTTGGACTACACCAGAATTTATTCAATGGTAGTTTTCCTGAGGAAATCGGTAACTTAAGTGACCTCGAACAATTATACTTGGGTTTTAATGACTTTAAACCATCAAGACTCCCTGATAGTTTTACTCAGTTAAAAAAGCTTCGAACTTTTATCATGACGGAAGCTAACTTGATTGGAGAAATACCAGGGAATTTATCTGGCATGGTGGTGATGGAGCTGCTGGATTTGTCTGTCAATCAGCTTGAGGGATCAATACCGAGTGATTTGTTCCTGTTAAAGAATTTAACACAAGTTTATCTTTACGGGAACAATCTAACAGGTGCAATTCCAGACTCTATTGAAGCATGGAATATGCAGATCATTGATCTCTCTGCTAACAAACTGACCGGCAAAATACCTGACGGTTTTGGGAATCTGACAAGTTTAACAAACTTGACACTCATGATAAATCGTTTATCCGGTGAAATTCCAGTGGGTATCGGTCGCTTGCCTAAACTGAACAATATTCGAATTTTCAGGAATAATTTATCAGGTCAATTGCCACCGGATTTTGGAAGGTACTCAGAACTGAAGATATTCGAGGTTTCTGAAAACAACTTCACCGGAAACTTGCCAGAAAATTTGTGTTACAATCGGGAACTCGAAGGCTTGATTGTTTACACAAACAATCTTTCAGGTGAAATACCGAAATCCCTTGGAACTTGTAACAGCTTGAAAAGTTTTTGGGTTACTGGGAACAATTTCTCAGGAGTAATTCCTGATGGGTTATGGAAGGCTTACAGATTGGAGACAATGATAATTAATGCTAATTCATTTTCTGGCGAGCTGCCACGGGAATTGGCGCCAAATTTGTCGAGACTCGAAATTAGTAATAACCAATTTTCTGGTCAGATTCCTACCAGTGTATCTTCTTGGACAACTTTAAGTGTTTTCAAAGCGAGTGATAACATTCTCGACGGTGAGATTCCTCAAGATTTAACAGCACTCTCAAATCTAGCAACTTTGTTTCTTGACGGAAACCACTTCACCGGTGGATTACCGGCAACTATAGCCTCCTGGAGTTCACTCAATACTTTGAACCTCAGTAGAAACCAACTCAGCGGACCAATTCCTGCTGGTCTTGGGTTCTTAGCACGTCTCACGGTTTTGGACTTATCAAGAAACAATTTTTCCGGTCAAATACCAAGTCAGCTCGGACAACAGCTCGTTATACTTGATCTTTCAGAAAATAAGCTCAATGGAAGAATCCCAAGTCAGCTGGATAATGGTGCGTTCGATAGTAGTTTCTTGAACAATCCTGGCCTTTGTTCAAATAATCCGTCAATGGGACTTGGTTCTTGTAATTCCGGATCCAAATCAGAGCCATCTAGCAAGATTTCAGCTAAATTTGTGGCAATTATTGCAAGTATAGCAGTGATAATGTTTCTCCTGGCGGTACTAATGACTGGATACGTCGTCGTTCTTTACAGGAGAAGAAAGTATGAATTGGATTCGAATTGGAAATTCACTTCTTTCCAGAAATTAAATTTTACAGAATCGACGATCTTACCTCGTTTGACAGAGAATAACATGATTGGTCACGGTGGTTCTGGAAAGGTGTATCGTGTTCCGGTAAACCGATCAGGTGACGTCGTGGCGGTTAAAAAGATTTCGAGCAAAAAAGATCTAGATCTAAGACTCGAAAAAGAGTTTTTAGCAGAAGTCGAGATTCTAAGCATGATTCGCCACTCAAACATAGTAAAATTGATGGGTTGCATTTCGTGTGACAACTCAAAGCTCCTAGTGTACGAATACTTAGAGAACCGGAGTTTGGACCGGTGGCTGCATCAAAAGCATACTCCATCAAGCCGTGGTTTAAGTGGTTCCGTTCGTCATGTGGTGCTCGATTGGCCTAAAAGATTGCAGATAGCACTAGGGGCTGCTCGTGGTTTGTCTTATATGCACCATGATTGTACGCCAGGGGTAGTTCACAGAGATGTGAAAACAAGCAACATACTTTTAGATAGCGAATTCAATGCTAAGATAGCCGATTTCGGGTTAGCCAGGATCTTAGTGAAGGAAAGTGAGCTCAACACAATGTCAACAGTAGCTGGCTCATTCGGATACATGGCTCCAGGTAAAGTTAACCTGAACCATAATTTGCTTATACTATACTATACTTGAAACCCAAAAACCAATTTTCGCTAATATACTATTATGGAATTTTATTGCAGAATCTGCTCATACGACCAAAGTAAATGAAAAGATAGACGTTTATAGCTTTGGAGTAGTCTTGTTAGAGTTAACAACAGGGAAAGAGGCCAGCAATGGCAACGAGCATTCTTCATTAGCCGAATGGGCTTGGCAACATGCTTTAGGAGGTGCACCGATAGCAGATGTTTTAGATGATGATGTTAACGAGCCCATGTACTTGAATGAGATGATCACAGTGTTCAAATTAGGGCTCTGTTGCACGAGTAAATTGGCAACCAATAGACCATCCATGAAAGAAGTATGCCAAATGCTGCTACGTTGTAGCCAGGCGTCAGTGGCAGCCAGGAAGGAGAAGAATGGCAGTGATGTAGCCGACCATTTACCTCTTCTCAAGCTTGAAGATGTATAAATATTTTATCTATCAGCTGTATATAATAGATGTGTTGTTTTTATGTAATACTAGAGAATTTCATATCTACATACCATGAAAAATGTTTTTGTAGCTTGAGAATAAAAAATAAAATATTGAATTTAAGTTTACCATTTGAAACCCTACTTGGAATTCTTGGATCAACAACTAATACTAGAACTTAGTTTTGTTGAAAACGTCAACTCTTGAGACAAGTCCAATTAGAGCTACCGCTACACAAACAGCTATAATGGCATCAAATATGTCTCTCATTAGTTTTCCAGCATGCGAGTTAATTCAGTCTCGAAGTCAGCTCGCCTTCATTCAATCAAGGCAAGTTCAATGGGATCTCCCTTGTCCCTCAGTCTCAGTTGCAATACTTGCACATGAAAGGCAGTAAAATAACTATGATTTCACGACACATTAAGTATTTCTATAAGTACAAAATCTATCATTATAGCCGTTCTAGTATATTTCTACAATTCTACCAAGTACTAACCAATAAAGAGTCGCTATAAGCCATCTATAAGAGTAAAGTGCCATAAAATCGTGTCACAAACCACCATAAATATGTGCGATTTCGTCATGCACTTGCATCAGAAAGATTTAGTCATAAAAGCTTGATCAGGAATAGAAAGGGAATAAAAATTAGCACTTTAGAGACAAAAAAACCGAAAAAGGACTACCTGATCGGACTCTTTAAGTTAGCGATACTGACAAATGACAATGAGAGGCTGAGGCTGCAAGAGAGCCACTCCAAGGACAGAACTGTGATCTGATAGCTTCAAAGCTCAGCAACAAAGTTTCTTGAAGCTTCATGACCTAGAAACTCATTCAAATTGGTATGCACGATTGTTCTTATTTAGTGCCCCTAAAGATACTGCACTTGCAATACCTAAATAAACACTAAATACCAAATTCTTTGAAAGACTATCAAGGTTCAGGTGGAAGCATCCTATTGAAAATAAAAGTCACAAGAAATTTATCACAGATTATAGGGTAAAGCAAGAACCATCAAATAACCCACAGTTCCTTGCAGGGAATGTAGGACCCAAACTCGTATTCTGAATATGAAAAAAAAAACTTAAAAGAAGAGAAATTGTTTGGATTAAACATGTCAAACTAGATGGTCAACTCAATTGACTACAAAATCACAGCTAAAACTAGAAAATTTTGCATCATTTGTCTTAATCATTTCACTCAATGAGTTGAGTTGCCAGCATAGATACAGAAAAGTTGTATGCATATATATCTAGTGGGGAGGTTATCAACATAGCTAACGAGCATCTTAAGCTTGTGCCACCGTAGGAAGCAAGACCCATGTGCATATCACCAGTCATGGATCAGCCACATACAGGACGCTGCAGTGTAGCCACCCCTCCCGCCTGACACCAAGACTGAAGAGAACCGACAAACCAAAAACACGCTATACAAAGATTCGTGGAAAGGTTAAAACTTTGATCTCGACACCCTTTTTGATCTCTTCATACAAAGCATAAAACTTAATCAACTTGAAAAACTATTTGATGCACCCCACAATGTGACAATAGGGCAATTCTCCTGGCAGATTCATTGTTACTCAATAACTACAGAAATGTTGATCATTGGCCTCAAAGAATGATTCAATTTCGGTGATATATGCATAAGAAAACAATAGGGAATAAGCATTTAGAAAACACAAGTCAAAAACTTTAAATAAGTTTGCAACGGGTTATTTCGGACCTACCTTGGCTAAGATTAAAAAAGTTGCTAAGAAGATCAGATTGCCATAAAGCTTAGAAAGGTCAAAGACTAATTCTGGTTTTTCACATTCTAGAATTGACGCAGCAGATTGGCAATAAACCACCTATTAGTACTGTTCCTTTAGTGGTATTATCCCATTATAAGTCGACTAAGAGCTAAACCAGTGGCTACATTGGACAGGAAGTTAGCAAGAAAGGCAGTAAACTAGTACTGTTTTGGTCCAATGATCTAGTGGCGCAGCTGCTGATGCTATGTTGAGAGTCATGTTGATGATATGAAAAGAAGTCGTGATTGTGTCGGTAACACTGGTTAATAATAATTACTAGTACATTGTATAGAGGGGAAATTCATTCCTGAACAGCAAATACTTGTTATCATTTCATGATATCCAATTCTAAACAACTATAAGTGCTTCTTATTCGATCATATCCAAAGTCGTCTTCATTACATATGTTCTCAAATCACCCAATTGCTATAATACATTATATCAAAACCTCACATTTTCACCTACTAAATAAACAAATATAAGTGAGTAACATGCCTGAGCAATCAACCACGAAGTTCAGCACGAGTCGGAACAACAGGCACCATAAAATTCCCAAACGGCGAATCAAATATTCTAAAATTCCCTTTCGTCCCATCCTGTTGAGCCTGCGCGATCGCCTGATTCTTAGCTTGTTGTATCCTGGGATCAACCGCTACTACTCCACCGTGCACCACATTAACCTACATTTAATCAAGTCTTAACTATTCAAACAACCACTCACACATTCCATAACATAACCTCCAAAAAACACGAAACAAAAACGCGCTTACATTTGGCGTAATTGGTGTAGGTGGAACTGCAGGATCATTCTTTTCAGTTGGTGAAGGGGCTTTCCTAAAAATTTATAAATATTAATCAATCAACTGCTACAAACTCTAGTAAACAATTATAAAATATAAAAAAAATGGAAGATAGAAACAGAGTAATTAAATTAACGAAGAATAATGTATGATGATGGATAAATAAGTAACCGGCGAGGAGGCGGACGGATAAATTTCCTTTTCTTTGTTTCTGGTTCCATTGCTTTCTTCTCTTTTTGTTATTCGCCCAAATTCTCTCTTCATAAAAGAGGTTTAAGATTAGTCTTTATTGTTTACTCCCTCTCCCCCTTCCCGTTCTCTATTTTTATTTCCCTTACAGCATCTCCAATGAAAAATCACCAAAAACTTTTTATTATTTTAGTAAGCCTTTTGAGGGGTTTTTTTTGCCATTAAAGTAAAAGCTTTTTACAAAGCTTTTTAGAAAGACTTGGTAGACTCCGAGTATTTCCTCAAAGTCTTTATGCATTACTATGAGAAGCATTAAATGCATTAAATGCAAAAAGTTTTTAATGACATTTTGCATTGTAGATGCTCTTACCATCCTCTTCCATTCCTTTAAATAAAAAACTCGAGAACTTAGTGTATGGGTTTTGTTAGCTTAACAACCAATTCTCCACAAAGGGGGTGTTTGGGATTGGTAGAGGTGATATGTCTTGGCTATTGCTTTGGATCGAATAAGCGGGTTGCTTTTGATCGAATAAGCGGTATCATGCGCAGAGAAGGAAAATATGTGATGAGGTAATTTTTTGCCCATTGGTTGGTTTAAACTTGAGTCTAGTTGGGTCTTTTAATAGTTAGATGGGTGCTTAGTTGGTTCATCTGTTTTATCCGTTTTTTTAGTTTTGCATACGTTTTTGCACATTTTTGACGGATTATTAATACGTTTACATACGTATTTTACGTTTCCGTCGTTATCGAACGTATATTGTACGTTGTAGGACGTTTTTTTACTGTTTTTTGTTAAGTTTTTCCATGCGTTTTCATGCGTTTTTGTACTTTTTCGTTCGATTTTTATGTTTCGTCCGATTTCGTACGTATTTTTACGTTTTCGCATGTTTTTTACGTTTTCGTCCGTTTTCGTACGTTTTTTACGTTTTCGTACGTTTTTCTCCGTTTTTGTACGTTTTCATCCGTTTTCCTACGTTTCATACGTTTTCGCATGTTTCTCTACATATTCGCACGTTTTTTTACGTTTCGTCCGTTTTCATGCGTGTTTGTACGTTTTCGTCCATTTTCGTGCGTTTTTACATTTTCGTATGTTTTAGTTAGTTCTCGTCAGTTTTTATCCATTTTCGTCCTTTAAAAAAGTGTATAAAAATGTACACTTGGTACCAATTAACGTACAAAAACGTACACAAACTGAGGAAAAATATGAAAACGTAAAAGACGTAAAAACATGCGTAAACGTGCAAAAAAAGTATAAAAACGTGCGAAAACGTACAAAACGTACGAAAACATACAAAAACGTATGAAAACGTACAAAAATGTATGAAAACGTAGAATACGTACAACATTCGTTAGACTTGGCGTGCGGGGGGAAAACGTGCGGGGGGGGGGGGACAAAAGGGTTGCGGGGGAAAAACGTAGAAAATATCATTTACACGAAAATGTAGGATATAAACATGCAACAAAAACGTTTATATATTATTAAAATTAAATAAACGTGCGGGAAAACAGATGAAAAACGTGCGAGGAAATAACATAGAAAAAAAAGAAAACAGACGTGTGAAACGTACGAAAACATAGAAAAACGTGCCAAAACGTAGAAAACCGTGTGAAAATGTAGAAAAACGTACGGAAACGTAGAAAAACGTATAAAACGTACGAAAACATAGAAAACGTGCAAAAACATATGAAAATGTGCGAAAACGAACCAAAACAAACTAAAACGTAGAAAAACGTACGAAAACGAACGGATGCGAATGGAAACGTAGAAAGACGTGCTAAAACGTAGAAAACGTGTGAAAAAGTAGAAAAACGTTCAAAAAAGTAGAAAACGTGCGAAAACGTATAAAAACGTGCGAAAACGTAAGAAAACATTCAATAACGTAAAAATTGTGCAAAAACGTATAAAAAATTTGGACACTTTGCCCGTTTGACCCGAGACTGTTTGACTCGGGTCCATTTGACCCGCGCCCGTTTGATTCGAATTTTAAAAATCACCCGTTTTGCCCGCGCCCGTTTTGCCCATTACCCGAACCCGCCCCACCCGCCCATTTTGCCACCTCATGGTTATCGAAAATAGATTATGTCGATAATTAGATAATCAGCCGTTAGAAAACATGGTTTTGAAATTTAGTGTTTAGATTTGATTATGTTTTATGATAATAATCAAAAAATCAGTTTTTGAGTGTTTAGTAAATCTGATTATTTTAATTACTCATAAAGCTAAATGACAGAAAAGGACACGTATACTCTTATATGATATTTGAATTATGTTAGGTTGTGTATATTGAATCTCACTTAGAATTCGGTTAAGTATATAGAGAATAAGAGAAGAAGGCAAGTTTTACTAATTTTTTATTTTATAAAAAAGGGAAAAGAGAAATGGGGGAGGAGAAGTGATTACAAGCCTTAACCCCTTTCATTAGATGAAGAAGGTATTTATAGAGTGCTAAGCACCCTTCCTTATTTCCTAATAATTGCTAACTAGTCCCTAATCTTTGGTAAGCTATTTTTGACTTAAGCCTATATAGACTTATTACATGACTAACTATTACATATAAAATAAAGTCTAAACATTACTAAATTAAATAAACCACTAAAGTATCATAATCGACACTTTTTCAATCCTAACAATCTCCTCCTAAGGGTCGATTATTCTGGCCGATCCCTTCTTGAACTGAGTGGTCTTCCATTCACGTACATTTCCATCGTCTCATCTGATCACGATGCTTCAATCGATCTTCAATGTCTTCTTCATAAAATTGTAGATGTTCAGCATCTGTATCACTAGGACTTGGGTCAGCATATCCATACTTCACATCCTTGTTCTATTTTTTCAACTTTTCCAAAACCCTTTTCAAATTCGCATCACAAAACTTATGAATCATCACTCTCTTCTCATTTTTGTTGTTTTCATAAATCATGCCAATTACTGGTTGAGAAGTGATGGAAAACAATTTCTTTCTTTTAATACCAGGGAATGTGATTGTTGGAGCAGTGAGGTTGATTTTCTGCTGATAGCACTCCATGCCTAGCTGGAAATCATGAACTCTTTCTCAGATGACGGTGCTTCTGATACAGACAAACAATGATCCCAACAGCCCAGTTTCTCTGTAGTCCTTCACTTTGCCATTAATGCACAACAGATACAAATCTTCAATGTCATTCTTGTTGAGATATTTGTAATCTAATTCTGTGATTGGATCTATCTTTCCATTAGCTCTTCTTACTATGATCTATGTTATAAACATATGCTCATGATCCAATTCATATGACGTTCTGATTACTTCAACGATCTTAGATTCTGAGTAAACTTCTTCAGGTTTGTCTCTTAGCTGTTTCTGCCTTCTGATGTGAGCTTGCTTTGCCCATAGATTCTTCCAATGTTCAACACAATATCGAGCATACACATTAAACCTTCTGATACGCTTACTCTCCCATCTCGAAATTCGTTCTTCAATATCATCTTCTGGGAATAAAACCGCAATATGGAAACTAGAAGGGGGGAGGGGTTAAATAGTTTTACCGTTTTAAATATCAATACTTAGATTGTCTACTTATGTGAAATCAAGAGATACACAAATGTATATGATAGCGACGTAATAAATGAATAAGTAAATGCGGAATATAAATAAGTAAAGATAGGAAAGATCAAACCGATGACACAATGATTTATAGTGGTTCGGCTACGAAGCTCTTCTTCGCTCTACTCCACTCCCCAAGTATCCAACTTGAGAGTTTTCTTCACTATGTCAACAAGCTCCCTTTAGGCGGAGAAAACCGTACACGTCGCTTACACTTTTTATGGTACTAAGCTAAATACCGAGTTCTACTTCGAGATAGAACCAATCTATGACACTATGTATTTTAAGGCCTAAAATACTAACCTATCATACACATATGATATACACAACACAAGAGATTGAAGATAGATAAATATCACAAAAGTGATGACACAACTAAACTAATAACACTTGAAGCTTCATGTCTTCATTAGTGTTCTTCACTAAAGAGTGGAATGATTTGATCACTTGTAATGGATTATGAAACAAGTATAATGATCAAAGAATGTATGAAAATGAAAAAGCTAGAAAGAAAAATATTGGAAAGGGTTGTCTAAAATGAATACATGAGGTTGGTATTTATAGCCAACATTTAAAATTCAAAGTCTGGTCCTAACAGATGGACGCACGGATCCAACGATCCACTATCACCTGGATCCTTCTTTGGTTTTGCTGGATCCGTGGGTTGCAGCTGGGACATATTTTGTCTTTTTGTAATTAACCCCAAATCTTAACAAAATATTCTTATGTACTTAAAAATCATATTTATTAGATTCTTCTAGAAGGAAAATATTTCTTAACATAAATAAGGAAAGATTTTCTAGATTGGGAAGATTTGGAAAGATTATTTCTACTTATGGTTAATCTTATTTTATCTTATTGATTAATATAACTAGCTTATAATTAATCATATGTTTACTTGAAATCATTTGATTAGAAAAGGTTTATGCAAATGATTAAGTTAAATGCAATAGAAAATATTTTTCTTTGATCATTAATTATGTTTAATAATGTCATATACATAACTTAAGTGATTTGACGTTGTCAAGTAAACTTACGACTTAATAACTTGTTTACCTAAACTTTTACGTAGTATGACATTATATTTGTTATTATCAAAACATGAAGATCATTAAATATAAATATCGTTTTTACGCGAATATTTGTATTAACAATCTCCCCCTTTTTGATGATAAGAAAATATAAACTCATATGTATTAAAAGTTACTAAATAAGTATTTAGTGGTTCAGCTTACATATCTTCTCCCCTTTTTTGTCGAAGCAAAAAGTGTTGTAGAGCCGCGGCTTGAAAATTGTATTTTGACGAATGCTAAGTAACTTCGTGACGACGGCAACGTAAAAATAAAGACGAATTTGCAAATGTTCCCCCTCGGTGTATGCTCCCCCTTGCTTGGGGGCACCAAGGAATCAAGCTATGGAGGCGTGCTACAAAATAAAGTTAGTAGACAAGCAAATATGTTAATACAAATAATGCCTAAAAACGTTATTTATATTTTTTTTGGCTCTTATACGTTTTGAAGATAACAAAATGTAAAAACATCTACGATAAAAATAAACGTTTACGTGTTATTAATCGTAAATTTCCATTTCGACGTAAATCACTTAAGGTATAAATAAACAAATCATTAAACATTATTAGTGATCAAGAAAATATTTTTTTCTAACCGCAAGTAAGGGTAGACTATGCATAGTCTATAAAGATCGTTGAGCGTCCGAAGACCTATTTACATTGGTAACTCGTGATAACTTCCCGATTTTAGGTCAAATTGACTACGTAAAATATGTAAAGTAAAAATAGTGTAGTTAATAGTAAAATATTAACCTAAAAAATTACCGTTGTCACAGATTGTTTTTGCTATTAATGTATCGAAAACATGCGATTGTTTACTCATAAAGTGCATATTTCTATTTCAGTTGATTGAGGAAATGTAGTTGTTAATGCATTGTGGGTTATATAGACTCTTATGACCAATATAGGAAATGTAAATAGAGCTAGATATGTTTTTTTTGTTACACCTGCAACACTTGATGATGCAACCATAAAGAAGTTTCTTTCTTTATTTTTTGTCTTGGTTATTTTAGCAAACCAAATTTAGAGTTGCTGAGGTTGTTGATTAGTTGCTTTGTATCTTTGTTATTTCATTCAGCTGTTGCATGTTCTTTATTATCTGTTCTTCTACATGCTTGTTTTTAGGATGTCAAAAACTTCTTGTTTGCAGTTGGGCTGCAATTGTTTGTTGATATATAATATATTTCACCTATCTTATATATATATATATATATATATATATATATATTTTGTCTCTGTTCGCAGATGTTATAATTTTATTAGATGATGATACATCCATTAATATTGATACATCAAGTGTACCATACTTTACCTTAATAGGTGATATCCTTTTTCAGATAGTAATTCAGATGATGACACCGATAGTCATAATGTTGGAAACAAGAAAAGTATTGGTCACTTCCAAGTTGTAATAGTCTTAGCCTGTAGTTTGTTATATGATTAGTCTAGTAAGCTAGTCTGGCCCAAGGCCCATGGAAAGCCCGTTAAGGCCCATGGCCGGCCATGTATGTAGTTTATATACCCTCTCCATGCCTTGGAGAGGGTGGTTGGTTGTTTCATTTCTTATTTTCACACACATAATAATATTATCATCTTTCTCTCTCTAGAAACTTTCCAACCCACTTCTCTCTCTAGTTCTTGCATAATATCAAAGATTACTAGTATTCTTCAATTGGTATCAGAGCCATGGAGTGGTGTGTTTAGTTTTTGTGTTTGTATTTTGATTTGTGTTCAAAACCTTTACAAAGACAAATCTGATTTAAAATTTTCGGCTTTAAAAACCTTAAAGTTGTCATGTTTCTTGTTCCTATAGTGTTAGTAACACTAGTTGTACAAGATTTTTTGAAAAAAACCAATCAAAAATGTCTTTTTGAGTTTGAAATTTGGGTTACGTCTCAGTTACAACCGAACTAGTCCTGTCTGTTGGAACCGAACTAAAGATCGAACATTAACCGAACTAGTTACTCGAACCAATGGAAACGATCTAGTTGGTTTTTAGTTGGAAACCGAACGAGTTGGTTGTAGTGCGGAAGCCCGAACGAGTTGTTTTGTTGTAAACCGCACGAGTTGTTTTAGTTGGAACCAAACTAGTTGTCATCAGTTGGAACCGAACTAGTTTTCATCAGTTTGAACAGAACTAGTTTCTTAAATTGGAACCGAATTAGTTGTTATTCGTTGGAACCGAACTAGTTGTTTTAGTTTGAACCGAACTAGTTTTTATTCAGTTGGAACTGAACTAGTTATTTTAGTTGGAACCTAGTTTTCTTTTGTTGAGCCGAACTAGTATTCTCCTCTTGAGCCGAACTAGTTTTCAACCAAACTAAGTTACTCCTTTTGGAACCGAACAGGATAACCAAACTAATAAAGTTTCTTTGCAACCGAACGAAGTGCAAACCGAACTAGTAACTTTTAAACCAACACCTAACAAACTCAAATTTCTAAATTTCTAAATTATACGGTTATTTCTTTGACTTGTAAAATCCTGTGAAACATTAACTTGTTTTCCCAGTTTTGTCGAGACTTGTAAAATCCCGTGTAGTTTCAAGAATTATTTCAAGACTCAACAACCACACATTCAAACATAATTTCTGTCTACCATCGATCGATCAATTAGTAATCTTTTTGATACCACGTTATCAATGATGACTCTTGCTGATAAATCACTTCTCTCGGGTGGTGACAATAAACCACCGATGCTTGAAAAACATTTGTATGATTCATGGAAAAGTAGAATGGAACTTTATATGATGAATAGACCACATGGTAGAATGATCCTTGCTTCCGTTGAGAAAGGTCCACTCGTCTGGCCATCAATCATAGTGGATGGTGTAACAAGACTTAAGGAACATACTGAGCTCACCCCTACAGAAGCCATTCAAGCTGATTGTGACATCAAAGCAATTAATATCATTCTCCAAGGCCTACCAACAGAAATCTATGCTCTTATGAGTCAACATCGTGTAGCCAAGGATCTTTGGGAGAAGATTAAACTGCTCATGCAAGGAACATCGTTAACAAAGCAAGAACGAGAGTGTAAGTTGTACGATGAATTTGATAAGTTCACTTACAAGAAAGGAGAGTCGTTACACGAGTAACTATTGAGATTTCCACTGCTACCAATGATAATGAAACATCTACAAGATGCCACTGGAGCAATTTCAAGTTAATACCAAGTTTCTAAACAACTTTCCTGATGAATGAGACAAATTGGTTACTGATGTTATGTTGGTCAAAGACTTGCTTTTCTACAATGTTGATCAGATTTATGCTTCTTGGAACAACATGAACGACAATGAAAGATGAAGTTCGTTTGATGCTTGAAGTTAAACTCGTTCCTCTTGCTTTAGGGCATCTCACCAATTATCACCGTCAAACTTATCAAACTCATCAACCACACTTACCATAAAACACTAAACTTCAACCACCAGCCTCAAATATCCATCTCCACAGTATGGTTCAAACTTATCAGTCTCAACAATACTCTACTCATCAATCATCAACACATCTGTTAGTAATTACCCAATCTAATGTTTTCAATCATCAATTACCACAACATTTTTTTCCATCAATATCCAATCCCTCATTAGAATCATCATCCCTAAATTAACCAACAATCTGAATTTTCCCAACAAGACTCCGGTCTAATTGTTCCAGTGTTCCAGAAAGGTGATGATCCCATTGATGCCATCAATCACATGATGTCGTTTTTGACTACAGTTGTCACCTCCCGTTATCCTACTACCAATAATCAGCTGAGAACTTCGTCTAACCCTAGGCAACAAAAGTTACCATCAATAATGGTAGAGTGACACTTCAACCATATTCAGGGGTGCGAAAAATTCTTTTGATGCGGTACTTCAGGATTCATCAAGGAGCAGTGGGGAACAATTCTAGAAAACATAGGACAGTTATTTGTTACAAATGCACAAGGGGATAAGGTAACATGTCCAGACAGTGCACCAAACAAAGAGAAAAAGGGTTGGATTAGATGGTTAAGGAGAAGTGTTGCTGGTAACAAGATAAGCACATAGTCTAATTCTAATGAGAGGAACTTAGCTTTTTTGGGCAGATTTAGATTTTCCTGAATAAGGTCAAGGCATACAGACTGTCATTACTCACAATGCTGCTTATTCAAGCTGAATCGATTTGGATGCATATGACTCTGATTGTGACGAACTCAACTCTGCAATAGTTTCTCTCATGGCGATATTTTTTATCTCATTTTGTTTTTATGCTCTTATGAGGTACACATCTGATAATTGGAATCTAATAATGTGGTGATTAGCTGGTACAGGTGATAGCTCGTTTCTCAACAGTCAAATGTTGTGGAATCATTCAGAGATAATTAACCTGTGATAGAATATCATCCTTATCTCAGTATGTGATTGAATCTACAACATTGAAAAAATGTTCAGAAGTCTAAACTACTCTTGCACAACAAGTGATTTTGGTTTATTATCTGTGATGTACTTCTTTAAAAACCCAAGTATGTAATTGTACCAAGATAATCTGGAAAATAAGAGTGTCCAATGATACTTAACTGACTGAGCTTGAAAGTTTACTGGAACAAGTTTAATTGTTGAACAGATGGACAAAATGTTAACTTAAGGAGTAAAGATAAGTTTCAGGTCACATGTGCATTAGTCATGTAGAGATTTGATCTTCTTAAACAAACTCTTTCAGAACATTTAAAAGAAAAGGATCTTTATTACCAAACGGGTTTACTATTCTAAAAAATGATTTTAGAAAGGAAGAATTCTAGGTCATTGTAGAGAAATAGCTCTAGAAAAGCAGATCAAACATCTAGATAATATTTGTTTTTAAAAAGGATCAAGCTGCATACATAATCTGTTCACATCTTGGACGAAACCTCAGTTTTTCTATGATAATACCACTAAATCAAGCACTAGGTTTTCAAAATCCCTTCTTATGCAGAGAAAAGCTCAGCAGTCAAAACTAAAGTATATGTGGTGATAATATTGTTTTCTAACTATTCCTATTGAGATTCCTGATCGAGAGACCTTAGCACTGGCTGAAGAGAGTCGTTCCAAAATGCTTTTAAAACATAAGGATAATATGTTGTTAGAAATAGGATAAAGCAATGTTGATAACACAATAAGATTATGCTGCTCTTAACCAAACTTTAGAAGACTTTTCCAACACGATTTGTTAAACAAATGAATTATCTGCTGTAACAAGCCTTTTGGTCCTCTGTATTATGTGAAATTCTTCAGAATCTACACTTTTATTAGACCACCAATATTGAGGTTCCAAAAGTAACTTCCTAAAGTCAGCATGGTTAACACGGAGTTTGAAGAAACTTAAAACCATCTTGCTTAACTTTTATTTAGGTAGTCCAAAAGTAAGGATCCACACTTACTGGGAGGGTTCGTTGGGGTTATCGACACATACAATAGCTTGTTTTAGGGTATGTAATAATTCCATTTGTAAAAGCTTTCTGAGGACTTATTTAGTACATTCAACCCAACATTTGGTTTGATGAACTTTCTGAAGTCCCAAATGTCTTCTATCAAATGGAACAGGCTGTGGGACAACAATCGTATTGAGTCAAAAACATTTGTAGTTTAAGATGAATATGTTTTGACCGGAAAAATTGAACGGACTCTTGGAACAAGTGACGAGCAAAGATATTGTGAACTTACTTGTTAATCCTTCCGTGGAGAATGATTCAGTGAATGTGCATGAATGTCAAAAGTGTCTCAAACTTGAGACTGAGCTTCAAACGGATTTTGTTAAAAGGGAAACTTACGATAAACTATTCAAAAGTTTTACCATTCTTGAAAAACATTGCATCTCTTTAGAAGTTGACACTCAAGTTAAACATGAAATTTTTCAAAGGGAAAACTTGTTCAACTCAAAAGTGTTACCAAGTTATTGATTAATTGTTTGAATTTAATGAATTGAAAGGATCAGTCCCAAGAGAAAACACGGTTAAATAGAAGTTGAAAGAGAGGAATTTAATCTCTAAGTGGAAAAAATGGATAAGATCAAACTGGAACTTAGAAGATATGAAACATATTATATTTGAATTGGATCATAAGGTGACAAAGCTTATTGCTGAGAATGAGCATTTGAAACAAACCTATAAGCAACTTTATGACTCGATTAAACCAGCACGTATTCGATCAAAAGAACAATGTGATGATTTAATTAATTAAGTCAATCTAAAGTCTGTGGAAATTTCTGATTATTTAATGCTAGTCTCAAGAAAAGGTTTGGCAAAATAATAGGCACTTAAGGATGAATTACGGAAACTTAAAGGAAAAGCCCTAGTTGAAAATAATGTTTCAAACATACCCTAGTGATCCAGGTTGCATCAAGTTAAGTGGAACCAATAAACCACCAAATTGTTGAATAAAAGGACAGTTGGTATGTGCTTAATTACACATACCTTTTACCTTTAAAAACAAGCTAAAATAACCAAAAACGGACTTAAAATGCCAAATATACGCTTGTTTTGCTAATTGTATTGTGCAGGAACGGATAACTAAGAAAAGGACGAAAAACAAAGCCAAAACGACAAAACCGGACTCGGAATGGAAAAGACTGTGAAAGACAAAGCCAAATCAAAGCCGGAAAGTCAATCAAGTCAAAAAGTCAACAGAAAAGTCAACTGGTCAAAGCCCAAGTCAACCCCGAAGCCAAAAAGTCAACACACCAAGAAATATAAGTTTAAGGGTTGAAATTGCCAAACCCCTAAACTTATATTTATATGAGAAAAGAGGAGAAAAGAAAAGAAGGGTTAAATTGCTAATTAAGCAAAGTTGCACTAGAAGGGGAAAAGCTGTCAAGTCCCCATACTTGTATACACAAAGGGACGAGTGTTGCAACTAGTTATATAACTCTTGGGGACTTGTTTTGCCAAGTCCCCAAAGTTATATAACCACAAGGACGACGGGTGCAAATAAACACAGAACCTAGAGGGACCATTTGTGCCAACTCCACAAAACATCATCTGTTATAACCCCTAACATCTTTTCCCGCTCGTTTTTTCCCTCCCAAAAACACTCACGGGTTCTCCACCATCCTTTTACCCTGTAAACCCAATTCCCCTAATGGTTTCATTTTCCCCTACTCCACCTCCTTTCCCAGTTAAAATGGGCCAAGTTGGCAATTCCCACCCCCCCAAGGCTTAATTCGACAGACAAGATTGAATTTGAAGATTGAAGGGCCAAGATTAGAGTTTAACCCACTCACAAAAACTAAACACAATCCCATTGTTGTGAGTTTCAATGATAGCACAGCAGATAAAAGGTGGGATAGAAGGTACTAGTTATATTCATTTTTTTGCTAGAAATTAGCTTGGTAAGCCATTTCGATATCATTCAGTTTTTTAATTCAGTTTTATGTCGTTTTAAGATTTGTTTTAAAGTATTTTTCTAAAGTGGTTTTTAAGTTTTTGTATTTTATGCATTTGTAATTCTCAGTTTTTTATGAAAAATTAAGCTCCTTTTTACTCAATAGCTGCTCAATTAAGCTCATTAGAGTTATTCTTGTTAATAAGCTCAATTCAGTTTAAAAACTTGTTATAAGCCCTTACATTACTGTTTGCATTTGAATTCGTTCATAAAAGTCCTAATTGAGTTCATATTTTGAAGCATTTTGGCTTGATATAAGCTCAATTTAGCTTATTGAGTTTTTGTCAGGGTTTAGAGGCTAAAGGAGCAATTAGGACAGGGTTTTAAGCCACTCACTCAGAAAGAGTGGCTTTGGGTTCTGAGACAACAAATTTCTCAGGTTTAATTCCTCAAGCCTCAATTTAGCTTAATTTTAGCTTTATCTTTTGCTTATTTCTATTCAAATTTTGTTTAATTCTCTTTGATCATGTTTGTTAGGTTAACCTCTAGCTGTCTTAAGTTTTCATTAGGTTAAATTGTTCTAATCTTAGTTTATAACTTAAAACTGCCAAGTTAGTGTAATAAGCTAGCTGAGAAACTAGCTTATTTTTATTAATAAGCTAGGACTTTTAGTGTTAAAATAGTTTAAGTAGGTCAATATAAGTAAGAGTGGATAAAAGGTTTTCAAAGTTTTAGCTTAAAAATAGATTTTTTAAACCATTTTAGTTTGGCTGTTTTGAAAGTAAAGGGGTGGTTTGGGATAACTTTTTAAAACGGGTCAAAAAGGAGTCTTTGTTGCATGGGTTAAGGTATTTGGGTATCTTTAGCTTAAGTTTTAAGCAATTTTAAGCTGTTTTTGAGAAAGTTTTTAGTTTAAAAATGATTTTCTAAAAGTTTTTAAAATGTGTTCATCACTGAAGAGATTTTTAAGATCCCTACAAGTGTTATTGGTTAAGCACTTGTATGGTTTGTGTTTAAGTGGCAAAAGAGTTTGTTTTGTTTTATATGGTGTTGTCTAAAATAGCAGTTCCAAATTAGATTTGGTTCCTTTGACTTTGTGAGTCAAAATACCACCAAGCCATTTTGGTTAACAGTTTCTAAAAAAACCCAAAAGTCCTTTTTAACTTAACAAAATTCAGCATGTTAAATAGAGGTTTTAGAGGTAAAAATTTGGTGCACAACCCTCTTCTATAGGTACTCATTCTGTTTTAACTTATTTGTGTGTTTTGAGTTATTTGACAGTTTAAAATAAGCTATCAAATAAGCCCTTGAGATTTGCCTTAAAGCTCCCCTGGTGCAAAGGGGAGACTTTAGGCTTATTTATCTCAGCCATTAAGGGCTCTAAAGCCCAAGTCTTTTTTTTTAGTCATATTTTAAAAGCTTATAGGCCCTTGTATAAGTTCAAAAGTTTAGACCTATGAAGAACTTTTTGATGGCTTATTTTTGAGTCCAAACCTTGCATTTGACTGTGTGTGAGTCCCTTAGGCTGAGGGATTGCTTATTTTTTGATTTTAGCTTATTTAGCTTATTCCAAAAGTTCAAATTGTTTCCTAATAGCATTTTAGGTTAGTTTAAAGAGTTGTTTAGCTTATTTACTCTTTTTTTTAGCTTATTAGACCAAGTCTTAAGCACTTTAGCACTTTTAAGTCAACTTTATCGCTTTTCTGTCATATTAAGCTTTCCCACAGAAGTAGTAGGCTTAAGCCTTTGTCTTTTAAGCGTATTTAGATTAGTTTAGGCACTTCTCAGCTTTATTTCTAGCCTTGTTCCGAGCTTATTTCGACCCTATCCAAGAACTTAGCCTCTTTTTGCCTTTAAGCAAATTAAGCAAACTGTTCAGTTTGGCTTATTTTTAAGCTTATTTATTGCTTTTCAGCAAAAGTTGTAGAAGACAAAGTTGTTAAGCCCCACGAGCTTAACAACTTTGCTTCTTTGAGTTTTCGAAAAAAAAAGGGGAAAGACACTTGGCCCGGGTGAGCAAGACTCGAACCCGGGACCAAGCGATACGATCCCCTTTTAACACACACACCTTACCACTGCGCCCTTGGGTCTTTTTCGTTAAAGACTCAAGGGCTATAATACTTAAGGGTGTTTTTGGCTTATAGGCTTATAAGCTGTAACAGCTTATTCGGGGCTTATTTTGTAAGCAAATTTCGAGTTTCTTATTTTTCGTAGGATTGTTAAGGTGTAAAGTATTTTTAGAAAAAATTTCAGAATTTTTCGTAATCGTTTAATATTTTTTATAATTTAATTTAGTTAAAAGTTTATTTAATTCATAAAAAATACAAAAATTATCAAAAAAATATTTTGCTTTTTTAGAAAATTTTCTTTTATCATCTAGTTTGTAGGAAAAATATAAAAATTTTCGTAGGGTCATTTTTACAACTTTTTACTTTTTAAAGAACGGGTCCGGGTACGGGATTTTGTTTTGACTCGTTTTTGGGTCAAACGAACTCCGTTTTCGGTCTAGTCTTTTTCATTCTTCGTTATTTGTCCCGTAGAGTAGTTTAGAAGTGAAAAATTCTCCGTAGGGTTATTTTTAAAGATTTTAGGTTTTTCCCCCTTTGTTCGGGATTCGTGCTTTCGTTTTTTAGCTTAAATTCATAATTTTTTTTGGTTTCTTCTTAAAAACGTTTTTATTAGTTATTGGTTAATTTGACTTTTCAATCTCCAAATCAATTCCTTCATTCATAATCAATCTGTCAGACTGTATCGTATTTTTACCAAGCCAGCCACGTTCAGGCGATATAAACGACCAGGAACATTCTATACTACTTCTCGGTTTTATTGATTGTTGATTTTTATACTTATATATATATTTTATATTTTATTATATATTATATATATTTACAGTGTGAAAGTCACCAATCAGATTTATACACTATATGCTTCTACACACAAACACAAGATCAAGAAAATAGATGTTTGAATCTTAAAAGAAGAGAGGAGAAATCACTAATCTAGAACACTTTGTTTCTTGGCCAATACGAGTGTTCTTCTCTTGCACTTGATAAAAGAAGAAAGAAGATGAGATTGGATCACTTGAAATAAGATGAAACTATGTTAGTGATCAAGAGATTTAGAGAGAGAAAGAAGGTCTTAGTGAGAGAAAGAGATTTGAAAATTCGTGCTAAGAGGTATGAAAATCTATAGGGAATAGTGTAGTATTTATAGCTTGCAAATGACAACGTCTCTTGGCGGCGCTCCTGGTGGTCCCAGATATATCTGGGGGCCGTCATGCCTATTAGGGGGCCTCTCTTATGTAGACGCTTCTATTTTTGTCTTTTAGTGGGAAAGGTTGAAACTGGTGTAGAACCTTCTGTTTTGGGAGGAAAACCAGGTTTAAATTTTTATAATTAACTAAAACATTTCTTTTATATTAAAAAAATATTTTGTATATTTTTATTTTTGTAAAAATACTTTTATAGAAATGTAATGGTTAAGAAAAAATATTTTCCTAATCACTAATTATGTTTAATGATTTGTTTATTCATACCTTAAGTGATTTACGGCGAAATAGAAATTTACGATTAATAACACATAAACGTTTATTTTTATCGTAGATGTTTTTACATTTTGTCATCTTTAAAACGTAGAGGAGTCGAAAAATATAAATAACGTTTTAGGCATTATTTGTATTAACAATCTCCTATTTTTTGATGATGACAAAATATAAACTCATTTTAAATAAAAATAAAAATTTGCAAGTTATTAATGAGTTTTAATCCATTTCTCCCATTTTTTGTCGAATCCAAAAAGGTTGATCGTCGAGTAGAGAAGAAAGAAATCGACGATGCTAAGTCTCTCCCTTGATGTATGCCCCCCTCGTTTGGGGCACCAAGGGATTGAGCTTATGGTATTTTGCTACAAAACCAAGTTAGAAATACAAGTGCAAGAAACATTTCGAACAAGTAGCAATATCTTGACAAATATATACAAGGCTAATAATAGAGATAGATAAGAAATATATCCTTATATCTACAGGGAAGCATATTAGTTATATTGTATCCTTGTTGACATTTACATTGCTCACTAAATTGAATGAAAATCGAAAATCCTATATTTTGATTTTTGGTGTTCATCATAACCCTAGACTAAATTGAAAGAAACTAGATGATAAGGACTTACAATTTGTGAATATTTGTGATATTTAGGAATGTATTATTAGTGTTGATTTGGATCATCAATTGAAGTTTAAGGTTGATTTTGAGTTTTGGTGGGTTTTGGTTCGAGTTCGTCAATGGCAGCAGGTAAGGGGTGTTTGTTTTTCAGTTTTGAAATTTTTTGGTTAAGTGTCCCGTTTTGTGTCTTGCTGATGGCGGTCCCGTATTTACCTGGCGGTCCCAAATATATTGGGGGCCGCCTATATGGGGGCCGCCCTCAGGCAATGATTTTGAACTTAATTTTGACGAAAATTTTACGAAGAGGAGTGACATTTTAATTTGCATTTCGCGAATGAAAACATGTTTTAAGTACTTCTGATGATAGCATTTAAGTTGTCACAACAAGGAATGGGAACAGGAATAGAATTGAGACAGAAGAAATAGAAGCAGACTAATATGATTTATGGAATGTGTTCCATCATTCCTAAACCAAGACGTAGATAGTTAAACGATTCACGTTTAAGGGGTTTAGTAAGAATATCGGCGATGTTGTCGGCGGACGACACTTTTTCGATTGAGATATGTCCTTTCTGGACATTATCACGAAGAAAGTGGTGACGTATTTCGATGTGTTTGGTACGAGAATGTTGCAACGGGTTTTTGCCAAGGTCAATCGCGCCTTTTTTGTCGCACATGATGGGAACGTCGTCGAGTCGTACATCGTAGTCGATGAGAGCTTGTTTCATCCATAGTGCTTGTTGACATGCCTTCTGGCGCTTACGTTTTCGGCTTTGGTTGTGGATATTGCAAGAGCGTTTGTTTCTTCGAGTACCATGAATGTCTAAAACAAATTCACACGAAAAACGTCAAATAACGTTAGTGCTCCTTATCAGTCCACATAATCTCCCGCATGATCAGAGTTGGCATATACTACGGTTTCTATGCCGGTCCCCTTAGGATACCATAATCCTAAGTGCGTAGTGCCTTTAATGTATCGGAAGATACGCTTAACCGCTTCAAGGTGAGAGGTTTTGGGAGCCTCTTGGAAGCGGGCACAAAGGCAGACACTAAACATGATATCGGGGCATACGTTGCCTATTAGGTATAATAGACTACCTATCATGCCTCGATACTTGGTACTATCTACCGACTCACACTCTTCGTATTTCGTGAGTTTTGTATCGGAGGACATGGGGGTTTTCATTGGTTTAGAGTCTTCTAGACCAAATTTCTTAAGCATTTATTTAATATACTTAGATTGATTAAAGAATATCCCGTCTTCCATTTGTTTAATTTGCAATCCAAGAAAGAAGTTAAGTTTACCCATATCGCTCATCTCGGAACTCGTCATGCATGATTTAGGCAATTCATTCAACATGTCTTGACACGTCGGAACCGAATATATTTCATCGACATATATTTGAACTATGATGAGATTTGAATTTTCTTCTTAGTAAAAGAGTGTTATCTATCATTCTCCATTTTATATTTCATGATTATATAAGAAAAGTTTTAATCTATCATACCAAGCTTTGGGTGCTTGTTTAAGACCATATAAAGCTTTCTTTAATTGTAAACCATGATCCAGTTTTTTCAAAATCAAATGAATCCCGGAGGTTGTGCCTCGTATACCTCTCATTGATTAAAGCATTCTTGAATGCACTTTTTACATCTTTTTGAAGAATCTTAAAATCTAAGGCGGCAAAGCATAAGCTAATAATTCCTAATAGACTCTAAGTCTCGCAAACGGGGCATAAAGTTTCATCATAATCGATGCACTCTTGTTGGTTGTATCCTTGAGCAACTAATTCTAGCCTTATTTCGAGAAAACAACACCATTCTGTTCTAACCTGATTTTCTAAATACACCCACTTAGTTCCTATAATTGTCATATTCTTAGGTTGTAGAACTAACTCCCAAACATTGTTAGCAATGAATTGATTTAATTCTTCTTGCATGGCAACTATCCAATTTTCATCTCCTAAGGCTTCATTCACATTCTTAGGCTCTATGGTGGAGATAAAACAATAAAAGTTACTTTGGTTTTGGGCTTGTGATCTAAGGGTTCTTTGTTTGAGGTTTTCTATGACATTTTCAAGGGGATGGTTCCTACATTCCTTAATATTGACTATTTCGTCAATATCTTAAGTTTCATCCTCAACAACATTTTCTAGAATTTTCTTTTCGATTTCCCTAATAGCTTCTTCTTCATCTAAGTCATCGTCCACCAAGGGTGATGTCTTAGAGGGTGGAGAAGTTTCATTGAATGTCACGCTGAGTGATTCTTTAATTTTCCTAGTATGTTTATTAAGAATGATATAGGCTTTACTATTTTGGGAGTAACCTAGAAAGACACCTTCGTAAGACTTTGGGTCAAACTTGGTAAGGTAGTCTTTAGTGTTTAGAATGAAGCACTTTCTTCCAAACACTTTAAAATAGTCAAGAGTAGGTTTCCTACCTCTCAAGATTTCATAAGGTGTTTTTCCTAGGATGATTCTAATTAGGATTCGGTTGAGAATATATGTTGGAGTATCTATGGCGTTACACCAAAACTTTTGTGGTAACGATTGCTCGTTCAACATTGTTCTACTCATTTCTTGAAGTATCCTATTTTTCCTTTTAACCACGCCATTTGATTGAGGGTCGCGTAGAGCCGAGAAGTTGTGAGTAATTACATTGGCATTACAAACTCTCCAAATTGCACTTCATCTGATAAATTCTATCCGTGGTCGGTTCTTATTGCACTATTGTACATCCTAATTGATTTTGGTTTTCTTACTAATATTTTGAATGTTCAAAAGCTTGACGGTTTTATTCTAAAGAAATCTAGTCCACAAGTTTATCTAGAGTAGGTCATCTACTATGGGACTATTGGTGTAACGATTTCCTCTGTAGCTCGTATGCGGCTGGACCAAAAAGATCTTATATGGAGAAGTTCTATGGCATTTAGGTCAGTTAGACTTATTTTAGCTTTGTGACTAGGCGTGAGCTTGTTTTTCCAATTTTGCAAGCATCATAAAAATGTTGATCAAACTTATGCTTAGGGAGGTTCCTAACTTAAGTCCTTAGAAGCTACGATGAATGAGAGCATATTGTCTGTGCCTAATATCCTATGCCACAAAGTGGAATTATTATCAACGTGCAGACAAATTTAATCCTTAGGCTATTTCTAATTTCATCAAGATAGCCTTTCTTCTATACATCTACCTATCCTTTACCGTCCTTAGTTTGATTTTACAATCATGTTTGAAAAGGTTACTCTACACTTATTATCACATATTTGTCCTATACTTAGCAAGTTTAACCCTAAATTATCAACATGTTCTACATTATCTATTTTAAGAGAGTCATTAGAAATCTTACCTTTGCCAATGATGTTACCGCAAAGATTACTACCAAAAATAATGTTACCTCCATTATATGCCTTGTAAGTAGAGAAGAGGTTCCGGTTTCCCGTCATATGTTTGGAACATCCGCTATCCTTGATCCATTTATCGGGCTCCAAATCGACTCCAAGGTATATCTATTTATATAAGATAATAACTCAAACATTTGGTCCCCAATATCTCATGGGTCCAAAGTTGTTAGTGTCAAACATCCCTTGCATTTGATGCAATTGTTTGGGATGTGAGAATGGAAGACACATTTCCCATGGCATGTAACTTTGATGTGGAAAGTTGTTCCAAGTTACGGGAAATCCATGGGGTTGGTTTTGTCGACCAACATGTCTTTTAGGTTGTGGTGTTTTAGGACGAGAATAATTATTATTGACTCTTCTAGGAGGTGAAGTTTTAGATCTAAAATTAGGTTTCAAAAATCCAACTCCGGGTTTTGACAATGGCTTATAGAATTGTTTAACTTCATTGTCACTAGCAACGGGAACTTTGACTTTCTTTACAATTATGTGTTTTGGTCTAGGACCCAAAATGGATTTTTGAAAAGTCACAGTTTTCTCAGATCCAGGTGTAACTGGGGGCGGTCCCATATTTATTTTGGGGGCCGCCGGATCATTAAGGGGGCCGCCTATAATTATGGGACCTCCATCAGAACACGTCTTTTTCTGAGCTTTCACAAATTTTATTTCCTTAGTTCCACTAGATGATGCTTCAAATGAATTAAACCCTAAACCTAATTTATCACCGGAGGGTTTTTGATTACTTAACATTTCATTCAAGCAATGTGTACTCTTTTCAAATTTGTTTAATCTAGTAGATTCTTCTTTGAGCTTTTCATTTTCAATTTTAAGTGTATGACACTTTGCACAATCGAGATCAACTCCCTTGTTTTTCTCGAGTGTGGATAATCTATCTTTTAATTCTCTAAGCTCATTTTCTAGACTATTTCTAATAGCTTTTAACCTTTTGTTCTTAGTGATTATCATTAAACTCATTTTGCACAATTTATCATATTCATTGTCTAAAGCTAAATCATCAATTGATGAGTTTTCATCACTAAAGTAAGAAGATTCGGAACATACCTCATTTGGTGCTTGAGCTACAAGACATGTCTCGTCTTGGATCTTTTCATCATCTTCTTCACCGCTATCGCTCCAAGAACCTCCAACAAATGCTCTTTGGTTCTTGTCTCTCGGTGGCTTTGGACATTCTCCAATAAGATGATTTGGATCTCCGCATCTAAAGCACTTCCTTTCACTTTTGCCATTTTTGTCGTCTCGGCTTCTTTGAAAGGTCTTTTTGTCGTTCCGAGGTTGTCTCACGAATCTACCTCTTCTCTTAAAGAACTTCTTGAAGTCTCTTACCGCCATGGCGTACTCTTCGTCTTCACTACCGGAAGTCGAACACTCTTCATCACTAGATTCTTTCTTAGCCTTTAAAGCAAGAGATTTCCTTTCAACTTTTGCTTTGACTATTTCGGAATCTTTCTTGATGATCACTTATGGACTTGGAGGTTTCCGATGAGCTCATCAAGAATAGCGAGCTAATCTTTCGCCTCCTTCAATCCCCATGACTTTTGCTCTCCATTAGGATGTACACCCTAAGAAACTTCCTTACGAGTTCCCTTACATAGAATAACCTTCATCAAGACTTTTAAGACTATGATAATAATATTAAATCTAGCAAATCACTATCTATAGATTTCGTCTTCGGAGATGATGAATTGTTCATTTGTAGAACCAAATGGTCGATCTTATTATCTTGACATGTTATTACCTTGATGGGTGCTAACAAAGAATTTCCAAATTTCTTTTGCCGTAATGCACATGAAAAATCGTTCAAATTCTTTTCATAGCAAAACATTGTAAATAACCATTTTGTCTTCATTGTTTTTGAAAAAGGCCCCCCCCCAAAAAACCTTCTTTTAAGATCACCGGTTTGATTTCAAAAGGGACAACCTCATCAAGTTATGTTTCTGATTTTTGAATCCATAGTTGAAAATCACCATTTATACATAACTGCCAAAGATCTAGATCTTTTTATTTAACATATGCTCGAATATATTTTTCCAATAACTATAACTATCACTTTCAAAAATGGTGGTCTTTTGCATAGATTGCCCATCTAGAAATTTGTCAGAATTCCATAGAACCGATCCAAGCTTTAAAATACAATAGATTTAAAAAATTCTTGAGTGACCTTGCTCCTGATACCCTAATATAGTATGAAACTAAGAAGGGGTTGAAATAGTTTACTGGTTAATTGGTCATTTTAAAACTTTGTTAGAAAATTGATAGATTCGAGTTATATGTCAATCGATCAAACATCAGAATCAAAACTAAAATATCTAAAAAAATAAACTAAAGTAAGCAATAACAATAAATAGATAAAGAGAAAGAAACTATCAACCAAGACTACCAAGATTTATAGTGGTTCGGCAAACCAGAAGCACCTCTTCGTTCTTCTCCACTCCCAAAAACTCCCCTCTAGATTTCACTATGTCCAACAAGCTCCAATAAGGCGGAGAAAAGCGTTAACACGTCGCTAACTTCTTTTCCGACACAAGCTAGATTCGATCCTAATCATATCTAAACCAATCTAAGACCAGCAAAGACCGGAAAGGAAGCAGGATCGATTTACGCTCCTCGCAAAAAACTCCTAAAGAAATTTTCGCTTTAGACAAAGGAAAATTCAAAGCCCCGCCACCAATGACAACCCCGGTGGAGAAGCGGAACCACGCAAAATTTTGCGAGTTCCATGGTGAGGTAGGGCATAACACAGACGAGTGTATACACATGAAGAAACAGATCAAAGAAATGCTTAAGGAAGGAAAGGTGTCACACTTAATCAAAGAGCTCAAACAGAATAATGGAAAGGAACAACCCAAGGCGACAAAGAAAGAGGAAACCTTCGGTAAAGATAAAGCATTAGCTATCCTAATGGTCCAACCTTGGGAAAGAGTGGTGATATGTGTGAAATACACATATCCGTTTATACCTAAAAAGGCCCAACTAAGCCCAAAACAGACTAAAAATGGAAAAGGTATGCTTGTTTTTGTGTTTTGTGTGTGCAAGTACGGATATAGCAAAAATCACATGAAAACGATCAAAAACGGGCAAACAAGAACACGAGAACGAAAGAGTGTACAAGAGCCGGAAGCTAAAGTCAAAAAGTTAACTTTCAGTCAACTCCTGGTCAACAAAAGTCAAGCCATAAAAGACAAAATTCCAAAGTTACACATTCAGTCCCTCAAAACCCTAATCCATAACCTTTTTAAAAAGTCCAGGGGCCAATTCTGCCAAGATTGAAAGTTATTTAATACTTAGACTTTCACCTAACAAAGACAAGGGCCAATATTGCCATATACCCAAACTCATCCCACCC